>JAIUZE010074817.1:0-47420 GCA_022085475.1 Heliosperma pusillum
GGGGTAATAGTTTTGATAGTATCCATGTACAATAATGTGTAAATATTGATATTAGTGTTTTTGAATACTCTCTTTATTCCCGTCATGTGTTTACTATTGATTTAATATTTCTTATAGAGAATATAAAGATAAACAAATGATTGGAATGGATATGCATCGACTATTTTTGGAGCTAAAATGGGTGCAAATTCGTAAGGACATTTGTTCACTTTAATTAGAACTTCAAGCTCATTCATGAAGGGCTCAAACAATCGCAATGCAATGGCGAAATTATGAGAGATCTATAGATACGAAACCATGAATAAGAAGAGTTGTTGTGATGATGATAAAATTTAATTGTACAATTTTCTTACTCCTTTTGTCTCAAGTATTTATACTCGTATAACTTTTTTATTTTATGAAGTGTATTTTATCAAAGATAAACAAATGAATAAGACATATGCAATACTTGTCATGATGCGAAGAGAATGATTGTGCAATTTTCTTATGTCACACTATCTAATAGTTTACACAATACTCGTACTTATTACTTGCCTTTCATTAATCGCAATAGTCAATATAAAAACAAGGCAATACGGGCTTAACATACATCACAAATAGCATACCCAAATAACACATATATCATACATACTACCCCTCAAGTTGGAGCATAAAGGTTCGTAGTGCCCAACTTGCCTAGAAGAGCACTAAATTGGGGAGCACACATGGCCTTTGTAAGAAAATTAGCTGATTGATCTAGTGAAGGGACATAAGACGGAGTAATAATATAATTTGTGATGGCATCTCGTAATAGACTTAAGCTAAGCCCATAACAAATTAGGTTATGGGTTTACCCTAGTCTATCTTGTACTATATATATTTTGGTCTAATGAAATAAACTGACAGAATTACAATTCCCAATATAACGGTTTCTCATTTATCATAGCTAAGCCCATAACAAATTAGGTTATGGGTTTACCCTAGTCTATCTTGTACTATATATATTTTGGTCTAATGAAATAAACTGACAGAATTACAATTCCCAATATAACGGTTTCTCATTTATCATAGCTAAGCCCATAACAAATTAGGTTATGGGTTTACCCTAGTCTATCTTGTACTATATATATTTTGGTCTAATGAAATAAACTGACAGAATTACAATTCCCAATATAACGGTTTCTCATTTATCATAGCTAAGCCCATAACAAATTAGGTTATGGGTTTACCCTAGTCTATCTTGTACTATATATATTTTGGTCTAATGAAATAAACTGACAGAATTACAATTCCCAATATAACGGTTTCTCATTTATCATGGTATCAGAGCAAAGCCTTCCAAAATTAAAATAATCAAACCTGAAACCCTAGCCGCCGTCATGACAACCGGTGACGGCTCCGGCTCCAGTACTACTAAAATTGATGTATCTTCTCCGTATTACCTAGGCCCTCAAGATAAAACTGGGGACTCTCTTACTCCTATCCGTCTTACGTTAAGTAACTTTGACGAATGGGCATACGATGTTCGTATTGCGCTCAAATCTCGTCGTAAGTTTGTTTTTGTTAATGGAAAAATTAACGCACCGCAGCCACCATGTACGGCTGATGATTGGGAGACTCTTCACTCCATGCTTGTGTCATGGCTGTCTCACACTCTTTCTCCCGAGGTACGTTCTCTTTTACCAAAGTTTGAGAATGCAAAAAAATTATGGGATGCGTTGCACGAACAATTTAGTGTCGTCGATGGCTCCCGTATTCAGCGTCTCAAGGGCGAAATTCAAACCTGTCGTCAGCAAGAATCCATGTCTATTGCTGTTTACTATGGTCAGTTGTGTCAATTGTGGGATGCCCTAGATGCCCATGAGCCTGCCATTCACTGCACGTGTTGCTCTGCGTGTACGAGTGGTGCGCAGCATATTGCGCGCCGTGACAGTGATCGTCTTCATCAGTTTTTACTTGGGGTGCTGCCTGGTCCTTATGCGAATCTTCGTACTGTCATTCTATCTCAAACTCCCTTACCCACCGTTGCGAAAGCCTTTCAGATGCTTTCTCATGAGGAGCGTGTGCGCGACAGTGACCGTCGCCATGACCCTCCACCCGCGTCTGATTTGGCCAGCTTTAATGTCCGCGCCTCCTCTCGTCCTACTCACAGACCTGCGCCTCAGATGAGTCGATCTGAGCGTCAACAGTTGGTATGTTCTCATTGTACTAAGAAGGGCCATGATAAAAGTATGTGCTTTGATCTTTTGGATGAAATTCCCGAATGGTGGTACGAGTTGAAGGGGCTGAAACCACCGTCTAATCGCAATTCAAATTCTGTCCGTGGGAATTTCAATCGTGGACAGGGGGCGGACGTGGTGGCTTCAGTGGCTCTCGTTCCCGTGATGAGGCAGCCACTCGTGCTCCTACTGACAACAATTCTGCTTCCGCATCTCTGGTAACGGTGTACGACACACCCACCCATGTACAATCTGGTAAGTGGTTAATTGATACGGGGTGTTCCCACCACGTAACCGGTAATTCCGCGCTTCTCTGTGATGTTCAAAATGTTTCTCAAAGAATTGTTGGTTTGCCGGATGGGTCACGTATATTAGCATCGCAAGTGGGCCGTGTATCTGTTACTTCCACTATCTCGCTTTATCCTGTTCTTTTTGTCCCCCAATTAACATGTAATCTGATTTCTGCGTCACAACTAAGCGATGCATTAAATTGTGACGTAATAACAAATTCTACTTTGTGTACCATAAAGGACCGGAATACGAAGGTGGTGATTGGCACGGGTGAGAGACTAGATGGACTTTACTACTTCATACAAGACCCGAGACCAGTGAGTAATGTTGCGGCGGTCTCCTCGTTTGATTTATGGCATCATAGACTTGGGCATCCTTCCAAACAAGTAGTTAGCATGCTTCCATTTTTCCATACTAGTAAACCAGTATTATCTAAGCCGTGTGAGGTTTGTCACCGGGCCAAACATATTCGTAGTAGTTTCAATTTGAGTACTAATAAAAGTGAGACTGCATTTTCATTGATTCATTGTGATTTATGGGGTCCCTATGACGTACCTTCATTTTCTGGTGCTCGCTATTTTTTGACTCTGGTTGACGACTATTCACGGGGTGTGTGGATTTATTTGTTAAATGCTAAAACTGAGGTGTATGACACTTTCTTACGATTCATTGCCATGCTCAAACGTCAATTTTCCGCTGACATTAAAATAGTAAGGAGTGACAATGGGACGGAATTTCACAAATTAAAACCTTACTTTGCTTCCAATGGGATTCTGTTCCAATCATCCTGTGTTGGAACTCCCCAACAGAACGGGAGGGTAGAAAGAAAGCATCAGCATATCCTAAATGTTGCTCGGGCCCTACGATTCCAGGCCGAATTACCCGTCACTTTCTGGGGTGAATGTGCTTTGGCGGCCGCATATTTGCTCAACAAAACACCGTCTCGTGTCTTGCATGGTAAGACTCCGTACGAGTTGATATTCCACAAAGAACCTCAGTTTGAAAACTTACGGGTATTTGGCTCATTATGTTTTGCCCATAATCAAAAGTCCAAGGGTGATAAATTTGCAAGTCGCAGCCGTAAATGTGCCTTCATGGGGTATCCCTCCGGACAAAAAGGCTGGTATCTTTATGATCTTGAGCGTAAAGATTTTTTTGTATCTCGGGATGTTAAATTCTATGAAGATAAATTCCCGTATTTGGACACCTCTTCGGCATCTACTGAGGCTTCCGGGTCTCGCGCATCTGATGATTGGGTGTGTACTTGGGATGACACCTGCAACGTTGCTCCTCCTGATGGTGCGTTGATTACCAAGCCCATCAGTGCCCCTGACCAGCCACCCATCGGTGCCCCTGACCAGCCCCATACCGTACCTCCCCCTGTCTCACCTAATGCGGATGACTCCCCTTCCAGTGAGTCCGAGAGGGAGGCTGATACTCCTCCTGTTTTGGGTCGTGGTCACCGTACAAAGCTCCCCTCCACTGCTTTACGTGACTTTGTGGTTAACATCACGGGTGAAGATAGCGAAGATAGTAGTCCATCTAGTGCCTCTACTCTCCGCGTGTCATCACCTACCTCAGGTACTCCGTATCCCCTTACTAACTACCTTTCCTGTAATAAATTTGCTCCATCCTATCGTTCATACTTGGCAGCGTTAATGTCACATACGGAGCCTCGCAACTTCACAGAGGCCGCTAAGAGTGAAGGGTGGCGGAATGCAATGCAAGCTGAGATAAAATCTCTAGTGGACAATGGAACGTGGGTCATGGAGCGTCTCCCGTCTGGTAAGAAGGCTCTCGGAAGTAAGTGGTTGTACAAAATAAAATATAAGTCCGACTCTACCATTGAACGACTCAAAGCCCGTCTGGTTGTGTTTGGTAATCATCAAACTGAAGGGGTCGATTATGACGAGACTTTTGCTCCCGTTGCTAAAATGACCACTGTTCGCACTTTCCTCACCATCGCTGCTACTAAAAAAATGGCACCTTCACCAAATGGATGTACATAAAGCCTTCCTTCATGGCGACTTGGAGGAGGATGAAAGTCCTAGACCTCTAATTAGACTCCTCTAATTAATTCATTAAATTACTTTAACTTAATGATTTAGGATCTAGTTATCATGCATGCAAATATAAAAGCATAAAAGAAAAGATAAGACCAAAACATCCTTACATTGGGATTTTTGGTTCAATATGGGCACAATAAGAACTCCTTCTTATTGTTCTTGAGCATTAAATTAGGTGGATGATCCTCCAAAATAACCTCCAAAGTAGAAGGTCTCCTTCTTGTTGCACCCAAGATTAAACCCAAATAATCTTACCTTATTATTAACTAGATAATAAGTAAGATAAATACTACTAATATTATTGTATTACTACACTAGTAATATGTAGAGAATATTAGTATATATATGAGAGTTTAGAGAGAAGTTGAGTATTTTAGAGAGATATGAGAATAAAACACCAAAATGAAGTAAAACAAAAAAGAACAACAATTGCCCTTATGAAGGCTCTTTTGGCCGGCACCTATATGCCCATGTCACCTCTCATTTTGATAATTTCTTCTTATGCAAATATGTAGAGTGCAAGTATGGTTTTGATGATTAAAGTTTATCATGTAATGTCACAATCACCAAGTGAATTGTGGACATAAAAATAGAACAATAATCATGCCATTTTCACATGCACAAACCGGTGCCCATGTGTCCATTATGGACCATTTTGATTTTTGATATTTGTCCCACAAATACTTATTAATCATATGCTTAATTATCTTGTATAATTAAGTGTTAATTTGATCATATAACAATTATATGACTTAAATTAATAATCAATATACACTCAACTTTTAAGTGATATTTAACCATTATATCAATATATAATGGGTCCCACAATGTCCAGTTAATTTATTTTACAACTATTTGTAAATATAATTAAACTACTACCTCTATCTCAAAACTTCAACTAATTTAGTAATTTAACGATTAATTACTAAGTTAAATCTTATTTAATCGTATTAAAATAAGATATAAATTTATTAGTCAATTATCGCATAATTGAAAAATAAAATTAATCGAATTTGAGTTCTTAACTCAATTTCTAACAATTAACTCTCGTACATATCGAATATATGTAATGTAATAATTAACTGTATCGTATACAAATAATTAGTTACTATTTGGATTTCATCCTTTAGGTGTGACCGAAAGGGATCAGTTGATCACCGTCGTCAAACGACAATAACGTCAAACTCTAGTTAGCCAACCGTTATTGATTTACGTTAACTGACGTGAAGTATCAAACCTATACTAATAAGCCACGTATATTTCAAATGAGATTTATTATATAAATGCACTATTGTGGAGGACACTTACTCCAACAATCTCCCACTTGTCCGATACAAGTTGTGCATGTAGCAACACTATTGCGGAGGACTCCTCCTCCTACAATTTCTCCCACTTGTCTCGACAAGTTGTGTGCTACCGATTCTCTGGTCTCTTTTGCATCACAACCTCCCACTCATTGCAAGATGTCTTACAGGTCGCACTTGCAATTGAAGTTATAAATAGAGTGGTTTTCTCTATCTGGGAGAGTAACTGTCTGACCGGAAAATCTACCAGAGATCTCTTCCGAGCGTGGCCACGCATTTTCAGTTACTACTCCTCGAGTGGCCCGAAGATGTTAATACCCAACGTGGGGGGACAATTCCTGTTGACCCAACTTACACTGTATAATGCAAATCACCATGACCCAGTAGATGCCCATCGGCCTCCTTTCACGGCACGACCTAGGACAAAAACCAAAGTCCAATCGAAACTACACCGACGCAGGTAAATGGTCGCCAGTGTAAAGAATCGACTCATGGAAGAAAAATAGAAATCCCCGCCACGACCCAGGCTTCAACAATTTTGATAGGGACTCTATTATGTTCACTGCCTGAACAGAGTGTCTCAACAGGCTTTTTTATGTAAACGACCAGTCATCTCATGACCCAATGGGTGCTGAATCAACCTCGATCGACTTACAACTAGTCACTTCGAGACGTCACCTCAAATGAGTGACTAGGGACAAAACACTAAGTTCATCTTGTTCACTTGAATTGGGTTCAACCTTTCTTTCAACCAATTCGGATAAACTAAGTATTAAAATTTAGTCACACTAAATAAAGGAGTTTTTAATGAAACTCTTACAATGAATGCGATTATCAAATATTTGGAAAAATTGATACACTATCAATAATTTCATATCTCATAATCTCTAACAATTCAGGTACATATTTCAATCCCATTGAAATGACATGACTATCATGTTCAGTCTGCAAAAGGCATGGCTAATGGATTAGCAATACTTGCATCTTTCCCATCGTTCTGATTGCTATTTCTCTTTGTCTACGTAATCTCATATTATTACATAAAACTTTCTGAGCACATGTCTAGGTTTGAATCTAGACTTAGGACTCTTGGCCTAAAGGTAGCTCCCACTGTTTTACCAGTATCATGGGATAGGATATACAACTATAGGAACTACTTCTATTCCCTACAATACTGTCGAATCCAAGCTACTTTCATATGCATCATCATATGATGCAATGTACTCTATTTCCGTTGTGAAATCCGCAATGATAAACTGCCTAGAACAATTCCAGCGGATACATGACATTTATATTTGAAAATGTCATTCCTACTTGGAACCTTTCCAATAGTCTTTTTTGCTTGGAACTCTTCCAAAAGATAAATCTTCTATAAAACACAGCCAGTTCGTGATTTCAAATCACTTTGATCAGTTTGGAAACTGAAGTCTGTGTAACCCCTTACACACAACTTACTGTAAACTCCAAACACATGGAACATATCTTTAGTCCTTCGCAAGAACTTAAGGATGTTCTTTATAGCTATCAAGTGACTCTCACTTGGATTTGATTGCAAATGATTCGTCATGCTCAAGGCATGCGAAATGTCGGATTGAGTATACATCACAGCGTATATAATTGATCCCGCAGCGGAAGCAAAAGGAATCAATTATTATGTGTTCAACTTCCTTGAACTAATCAAAGATATTATCAACATAAGAAATTTGACTTAATGCTAATATCCTTTTAAATTTATCTTCATAAATCCAGATATCTAAAAGATGTGTTCTACTTCTCCAAAATCTTCCATCATCTAAAATGATCAATATGTCTCCACATGTAAGACTGATGAAAACCATATTACTCCCACTAAACTTCATGTATTCAACATAATTCCTCGAGATATCGAGAAATATTTTACAACATGATTAATACACTAATTCCAACTCTTTAGTGCTTACTTAAGACATCCTCTTAAGCTTGCAAAATTAACTTAGGATAATTAGGATCTACGAACCCACAGATGGATATAAAATATTCTACCTCTTCTAGAATCGTATTCAAGAAGGTGGTTCTTGAGATCCAATTGACATCATACTACTATGATATGCTTTAATCGCTAAGTGCTATCGAATGGATCAAAGCATTGCAATTGGTGTAAACTCTTTGCCTACCAATTTATCTTTGAAAACATTTTAATGTTCATCCATGCAAATTTCGATCTTAAAAATCAATTTACATTGAAGAGGTCGTCGTACTTCTTCAAGTAAAATTTACCAGGTCACATACCTGACCATCATGCATGGATTCCATTATGAATCGGATGACTCTAAGCCATAGTAAGAAGTTGGGACTAGAAACAGTCTTTTATAAGTCACAGATTAGAATTTATCACTATTAAGGAGTGAAAAAATTCCACGTGACCTCCTAGGTTCCGAAGAAACAACTACTGAACAACCAATGAGGAAACGTTTTCCGGACCATATGCTCAGTTTGTGGCTCTAGAAACATTTTCTCCCACTCCGTCTTATCAAGAAATAATTGTATTTTTATTGAAAGACAGCAGCACGAGTCACAAACGCTTTGTTCTCGTGGTCAATGTAGGATTATTGAGCACTTGTTTCATTCGGATAACTTACAAATTAGGTACGCTACCCACCCATATCGTATATGGAATGAAATCAGACTGTTTTAAATATGCTTTAATATGGTGGGAAACGAAATAGCAGACAAAAATATTAAAATCCCAAGGTTAGTCAAATGGCTGATTTTGACTTGACAAAGACAAAACTATATCGTATAAGGTTCTGTTTCTCTATTCAACAACACCTTATCTAATAATGTGTCTTAGAGAAGTTAACTTGTGAAACCATTTCACAATACTTTTGGTGAAAATCAAAGTCAATACTTAGATATTTCATTTACGATTTGGTCGTAAGTCCTTGATCTAATACTCTTGGTGGTTAGCTACTTCACATTGAAGCTCTTTGAACTTTTCAAAGATTTCCCTTAGCACCTCATTAAGTAGAATCAAATATAATATCTACTTAAATCGTCGGTAAATAAAGTGAAATAGCCATTACCATCTCTGGTTGTGTTTGTTATTGGACCACGCATATTTTCTGTAATGAGACCAATAACTTACTAGTTCGATTTCCTTTTCAACAAAAAAGGGCACGAATCATCTTGCCTTGAATACAAGATTCGCACACACCATAAGATTCAAAATCAATTTTTTTTAGATGTGCTACACAATCCAGAATTAAGATTAGATATGGGTCACCAATTTTGAGCCTTTTTCAATCTTTATGACAAGTAATTTCTAGTTTAGGTCAAGAATATAATTACCTTTGATTGGTATGGGATAACCATTAACCAAGTATAGGCATAAAACGATACAACGCTTGTTCCATTCACAAAAGTGAAACACTTGTGTCATACACTAAAGTGGATACTATATTCTTTATTTAGAGGTCATGTACTAATAACTTTTATTAAATTATACCTCTAAATCCAAAACTAGATTGATCACATTATAACCTCTATATGTCTCTATAGAAATAAAACTACAATAGTTATATTTCCTTTGTAGGTCGACATTTAATCATGGCTAGTCGTCGCACGAATTATTATATGCATTGAATACATCGATGAAAATCATAATGGGTATCTAATACCCAAAATTTGCATTTTAGCAAAATAAATGTTGATCATATAGATATTATGGGTGAAAATAGTACACCCAATTTCTAACTCTGTAGAAAACTTCGGGCAAATTCTTTTCTAGTGTCTTACACTGTAAAATAGAATCATCAAAAGTTGGGTTCGACGCCTTGCTTGGGTTTTGACTTTACTATTCAAAATAGCCTTGCCTTTTTCCCTAGCCTTGTGCCAATATCGTGCCAACCTACTTTTGAACCTCGTCTTATTCTTAACAATTAAGAATAAAACATCTTTCTTAGAGCTCCCACTCACTTTCATAAATCTCCTTTTAGACAAGTAGATTAGAATTAAAATGAAGATTATTCTTCATTTCATTCATGGTTTTACCTTCAAAAAGGATACACCTTTCATAAAGTGATTACGATATTTGGTTAAACATGATTTCAAATAAATCGAGAAACCTTGTCGTCCCAACTGATTTGGCCTCTTTTGAGGTAAGCCTCGATAAGGAGCATTATGACGACATACCAAAAAATACAAATATTTTAGTTGGAGCGAAAAGATTGATGTACCATTGTTATAAGATGACGTCACTAAAACAAAATCAAAACTTTTTTGACTAAGTGTGACTTATTCATATACTTTTCTTAAGAGACATTTGCGATGGTGAATATGAGGATCAAAAGAAAAATTTATTTTGTCATTAGCTACAGTGGTTTAAACGGAGATTTAAATTGCTATAAAAAATGATACCGTATAAATTAATGGAAACTCCTTTCCACGATTTGAACGGATTACTAGTTCGTAGAAGGAAGAAATATTTGTCATTGCGCGAATAAAATAAATATCAACGGAAAATAAACATTCATTGCTAATATATAATTCACTTGTAAAACAATTTTAAACAAGTCACTCATATAATGACCCCTCACGAAATTATATAAGTGATTTCAAGACCCATCCTTAGACAAAAATAGTCATCGTATGCTACCTTTATCTAAAAATGGTAAGTCAATACTTGACTAATTCTACCCTTAGAACTCTTGGTTGACGGATTTCAACTAAATCCATCTCCTAGTCCCAAGATAACGCTTATCTCGTTGAGTCCAATCCAATTTTAGCTTGTGATCGTATCACCCTACTTACCCGTGGTAAAAAGGGACTCACGAGCGTGGTAGCCTAATGAACACGGGATTCATAGGTGTTACTAATTGGTAAGACTAATCTCAATTTTTTAAGTCATGTGAGAGGTCTTGTCAATTTTGTTATTAATTCCCTATAAGCGAACTAAGTCGGTGAGTTTTGAATAACTTTGAATTGACAATCGAGAAGTAAAAATAAAAATAAAAATAAAAATGCATGTTGGCGATTTTGGCATGTGCGGAAAAACATAAAGTAAGCAAATAATAAATCCTAGTATGACCACCTAGCTAATCTAGTTAACTAGTAGATTACAAAATCGGAAACCAACTCTTTGGCCCCTTGCCTCTTCATGGCACCGTCTTTTGGAACACTGACTTCGGGAATCTCCGTCTTCATAATAATTAATTACAAAAGATACAAATAAAATTCCTATTATACATTTGATCTAGAAATGAAATTAAATTATCACAAACGGCGATACGAGATCGCAAATAAAATTACAACCGAATCGGTATTCCCTTACATTACGGGTAATACCGATTAAAATAATCTAGGCCATACTGGGTACAACTTGTATTAAAAATTAAATAAATGACATTCATTCATTTAACAATAACAACATAAATAAAATGCTGTAAAAATCATACCAAAATCGCCCTTAATACTTATCATGCTCATTCTAGCTCGGTTTTATGGATTTTATCGATTTTTAACCATTAAAAATCACTAATCAATACTTAAATCGTACTTAAGCTCAAACTAATTATCTAAACTAATTTAGAACTCAAAATTAGTCTCCACTAATTTCGTTTAAATTTAATTAGTTTGAATTGACCGTATTTGCTAAATATAGAGGTTTAATCATAACATTTATGAAATAAACCCAAAATAAAATATAAAACTCATAAAAATTTGAAACCAAAACTTTTGTACATTCTGGAAAATTTCCAGGAACTCTAAAAACCAGAAAGAGTTGCCCAAAAAGTTTGAATAAGAACAAATAACTTAATATTCAACGGTATTATCAAATAAAAACAATTAAATATAGTAAAATAGTGAAACAAATTATAAAATTTCACCAAGATGATATAAAACAGATTATAAAATGTACCAAAAATTTGAAAGACCAGAAAAGGACGTTTCAATTTTATGTTCATAATAATCTCACTTTATTGACTTTTATCTTATAAAAATCAATAATCATGCAAAACTTAATTAAAAGTCACGAAATTTTACATACAGTATTTAAAACATGCATGTGAGATCATATAAAAATTTCATGGCCATAACCAACATGCAACTACTTTTAGTTAACTTTTAACATAAAACATGCATATTAACATGATTTAAAGGCCATAAATCAAAATAAATAGCAAATTAATCCCTAAAATCACCAAATTTGACCACAACCATTTTGCGGTCAGTAGGTATGCATGTAAATCAAAAATTTTGTGCAAACCAATTTTTAACACAAATTTTCAATTTTACCCAAGTTATCGTATAACTCGATTTTAATGCTTAAAATCAACATGCATGTAACAATTGAGCTCTGATACCACATGAAAGTCCTATACCTCTAATTAGTTCATTAAATTACATTAACTTAATGATTTAGGATCTAGTTATCATGCATGCAAATATAAAAGCATAAATATAAAGGTAAGAATAAATTTTCTTACAATGAGGAATTTTCGGTCAAAATGGGCACAATAAGAAACTCTTTTCTTATTGTTCTTGAGCATGAATTTAGTGGATGATCCTCCATAAACCAACCTCCAAACTAGAAGGTCTTCTTTTTGTTGCACCCAAGACTAAACCCAAACTATAACTATATATTTAGACTAGAAAATATAGTGATAAGAAGAAACTAATATAAGTTTTATTACTACTTTAGTAATGATATGAATATTAGTTATGTGAGAGTTTAGAGAGAATTTATGCTTAGAGAGATAAGCTAAAAATAAGTGAATGAACAAGTAGTAAAATGAACAACCAAAATGCTCTAATAAAAAGCACATGGACGGCCCTCCTACTCAACATATGCCTTATTTTTGCTCAAAATTATCACATGCATAATGGTAGTGTGTAAGGGTGGTTATGATGATTAAAGTATGGAAGACATGTCACTATCAAATAGTTGATTGTGTGTTAGAAAAGAATAAAACACAAGCTTCTTCCATGTGCTCAAAACCGGTCCATTATGCCCTATAATGGTCCATTTTGATTTTTGATATTTGTCCCACAAATACTTATTAATCATATGCTTAATTATCTAGTATAACTAAGTGTTTAATTTGATCATAAAACAATTATATTTCTCAAATATATATACTTAACTTTTAAGTGATATTTTACCATTATATCAAAATATAATGGATCCCACAATGCCCAGTTAATTTATTTTACAACTCTTTGTAAATATAATTAACTAATTACCTCTACCTCAAAATATATGCATAACCTCAACTAATTTAATGAATTAACGATTAATCACTAAAATAAATCTTATTTAATCGTATTAAAATAAGACGTAAAATTTATCCAGTCAGTTATCGTATAATTGACTAATAAACTTAAGTGGAATGAGTTCCTAACTCAATTTCCTAGAAATAACTCTCGTAACTAAACGTACATATCAAATATATGTAATGCCCTAATTAAACTGTATCGTATACAAATAATTAGTATTCTATTTGGGTCTCATCTTATAGGTGTGACCTAAAGGGATCAGTTGATCACCGCCGTCATACGACAATAACGTCAAACTCTAGTCAGCCGAGCGTTACCGATTTACGTTAATCAACTGACGTGGAGTATCAAAATATACTAATCATGCCACGTATATTCCAAATGATACTAATCATGCCACGTATATTAATTGATAAAACTTCAATTAGCGGAAATTTGTTTGTGAGATTATTAATATACGTTTGAATTTTTTTTTTGGGAGATTATTAATACATATTATGCAATCCCCTTTATTTACTGCATATTGACTAATTAAAATCATTGTGATGTTTTTCTTTTTCTATTCATGGGTGATGAATTATACACATGAATAGTAATATAATTACTGCAAACTAAGATAGTCAGTGTCACACTATTGTTATTTCAGTTGTATATGCATATGATTTTAATTATAATTACTACTATTGTTTTGTATATATTTCTGATTATATCCAAATATTCAATTGATTATGGTATTATTTCTATATTGCGGTAGTTCTTTTGGAACATGAAATTAAATTATCTTTCTTTTTAATTCATGATGGGATCGTCATTGAGTTTGGTTGTTAGACTTCTACTTATTTTGTATGGAATCGTATAACTCTAGTATTACTCGTATGTGTCATCGATTACCTAATCGTCAATCTCATTAAAAGAAATAAAAAAATAGATTATGAGACATACCAAGAGTCATTATTTAATACAATTCATATATTCATTGTATTATAGCAAATTATTAGGAATTATGTACAATATTCTCCTAATAACTTCTTATAATTTTGTATGTTTATTCAATTTAGTTTCGCGTGTTCATAATATCTATTTTGGCGTGTGGACTGGATAGTGATTTTGCAAGTATTAATATTAATTTGACAATTTTATTTATACATTATTATATTCATGAGTGTACATAAGAAATTTATATGCGGTCACAATGTTTTATCTCAAGTTTTATGATGAACATATTATATCATTGAGTACTTAAGTGAGCCTTTAATGATGATGTTAAAACAATATTTTTAAACGCTATGTACAAACATTTCGATATCTGTTTTGAGGCTTAGTGTAGCCGTTATATTGATTGATTACGACATAGTTGTTTCTTATTATTTTTTTACCATATAAACTACTCCGTATATGAATATGACATGTATGAAAATTATATATATGAAACGTACCTGGATCAGGTGTATAATATAACTAGTTTTATACCCGTGCAAAAAATGCACGGGTTTACTATCTAAAAATTGGAAGATTTTTATATATAAATAACGGTCTGGTCTTATCGTTTTAAGTAAAATTTTATTTAAACGTTCCCGTCTCAAATGAAAATTTCCCTTTATCTATACTTTGTAAAAATTTTTTTTTAATAAATTTAATATGCACGAAAAACAATCACTTCGATCAATTAATATTGTATAATTTAAAATATAACTCGTATGTTCAATACATAAGTTGAACTATATAATTACCCAAAACGGCTAGTGGTAATGTGGTATATACTCGTACCTCTGTTATATCATGAAGCAAATTAATTAAATATGTTGAGCTCGAAAAATCGATAATACATAATTTGCATAATAAAATTCTCATAATATGATCTATTCGTTTTAGCTTTAATTAATAGTTTATGTTTTATTAATTGATTTTCCCTTGCAATAATGTAAACGTTAATTGTTAATTGTAAGAGAAGTAGTAAGAGATTATGTAAATTAAACTTGTTCAATAAAAAAAATGAAATACATATATTTTATAAAAATATATTTTGATAAAAAAAATCAGTTAGTTATTGGATCATAAATTAGTTACAAAACTAAATTAAGGAGAAGGATGAGTTGATATTAATACATTACAATAAGTCTCCTTTAAGACTATACTATCAATTTTAAATTAAGACGGACCAAATAGATATCACTTGTGTATATAAAAATGCACATACAAAATAATATATTTGTCTTATATACATACATAAGTCGTATAATAATTTATCTGTTTTAAGCTTAAGACAGAGCGTAAAAATTTGTCTTTACATTAAAGACGGAAGCCCAAAGCCCAAAGCCCAAAGATAGTCAAACCCTACTCTCAATCTCTCGCACCTTTTACTCCTCAACTTGCACTCTCTAGTCGGCCAACACCAGTCTTTCTCATCACCTGTTTTTATCCCCTTTTACCAAGAAAACAAAAAAAAATCATCTCCCCCATCATAGATATCTTTTAAAGTTCAAAATAATTTATTGATTTAATTCAATTTGATCATCTTATTATTCACACATTCACATCTACATCTATGTAGATGATCCACGATGATACCCTTGACATCCTGTTAAACTTAATCGGCTCTATAATCCTTGTCGACAACGGTGGTTGGTGCACTATACTCTACCTCAAATTAGTCATGAGAAGGTTTATCATAATTACACGAACTTCGATCAAAATGTATTTATCTCTTTTAAGTTAAATCTATATTCATGAGGTTATACTTATAAAAAAATGAAATTTACATACAGGTGATCTTTTTACTTCCGTTCAGTATATTATTTGATTCATATAATATTTTTTATTTTTTTTCCATAAAATAATTATAATAAATGACATGTTTTCTTATATTTTCTTATATTTCAGCACTAAATTAGTGTTTCATTTTTGTGTAACTAATTAGTCCCTTTTAACGTTTATTTGTATAGTAAATTAGTAAGCATCAAACTATCAAAGTGTTTGATTTTTGCGTCAAGTTTTTCGTTTGATATAAATTCATTTAAAGTTTTTTTTGTTACCTAAACCAACAATTTATTGGGATTCTTGTTTCTAACTTATTTAGATTATTTTTCTGCAAAAGAAAGTGATAAGCATTTAATCTATTATTTATTTTTTCGCCATACGGAAAATAAAGGTTAAGTTTTCTTAATTCGTTTTGGAAAAAAATACTCCCTCCTATTCACAATAACATTCCCCCTTTCCATTTTCATCTATTCACAATACCTTCCCCTTTCCTTTTTTGGTAAACTTTTATACTTATTTTAATCACATTACCTCACAACAATACCCCACAATACCCATACTTTATCTTATTTTAATCACGTTACCCCACAACAATAATTATTCTAATCACTTCACCTCACAATAATACCCCACAATACATTCCCTCTCTTCAATCCCCTCACCTCAGTACAATATTTTACCTTATTTAATTAACCACCCTTAATTTTTGGTCTATTCTTAAATGAGGAAAGTTATCCCGAATAGGAGGGAGTATGATTTTGTAATTTTTGAATTCAATTTTTACAGCTCTATTTATTTATGCAACACATATATATAATATATGGTTTTGTGTAAATATGTATCTATAACTAAATAAGAGTTGAAGTTGGAGTGTATTGAGAGAAATTAATTCTTGTAAATGGACGTGGGTTTGCAATAGATGTGGGATCACTTTTACTTTTTTTTTCTCTCTCCTTAATTTCAGGAGCCAATAAAAAGCCTTTAAATGTTATTCCTTTTATATATAGTAGATAAGATCTGATAGAACCTCCTGATTATCAGATCTGAATAATAGATGAATTCTCGTTTTAATTCGATTAGAGTTTCGTGCTAATAACGTGTTATAATATGTAGAGAATGTGATAGAGATGTGTGTATTTCTCATTAGTATAATGGGGTATATATACACAAATATGAATAGAGGTTATGTCGGGAGAAAATAAAAGGACTAGTCTAGATACATCCTCCATTCAAAGACATTTAAAGGTATCCATAATACAAGTGACTTATGGACATTGACAATAAGTTTTCACAACATAATGGTATTTTTTCTAATTTATAAAATTTAAGATTTATCTATTACAAAAAAAAGGGTGAAGGAGTAACATTCACCATACTCGTGGGTGTAAGTTATAATTTACCACATGATATAGGCAACTATCATTTTAATTGACTATATATCGGTCTTAAATCAGGATGTCTTAAATCAGACTGACTATCACATAATTCGCAAGAGAAATTATTGTTTCTGAACAATAAGACGAAACTTCGTGACCATTTTATGATCCAACGTAACTACAATGGTCCATGTAGTGTTACAGACTATGATAACTTGTTTGCCAAATATGGTCATAATTTGCTGTAAAATAGTTTCAAAACGCCGTCTTATTATTCCAGACAAAAATGACTCGCCTGAAGGCATACCAACTGAATTGACAATGGGATCCTCTCTAGTTTTTGGAGAGGACCAGTACTTTCTTAACAAAGAGAGGAGCCGAGTAAGACAGTCATTTTCAGAGGCGTCTTAAAGTAATGGAGACCTTGTGCACCACAAAAAAAATGATGCCCCAAATATGAATGTTCAATTGTACTATTCGTCAAGGTTTGTATTGAATTTCATCGATAAAGTTTGTAAATTCATTGGCCAAAACCGGATGCCTGGCTCTGTTGCCCGTAGTTGACCAGAGGGACGGAGCTAGGATTTTTTGTTTGGGGTAACGAGAATGATTTGATCCTTCATATTCTTATTTGAAAAATAAACAAATGAGAAAACTTATTACGCAATCTATAAAAACTCAAATTCCAAATTTATAATCAACAATCAAATAAACCCTATGATGGCTTGGAATTTTCTTTCTATATTCAACTTATCACAATTTATTCGTCAAAAATTATTTTAATTATTTTTGTGTAATTCACAAATAACTTAACCATCTCTATACATGTAATGCCTTCATATTTTATATTCAATAACTTATCTATGTTTTATTTTCCTATAAATAATTTTGATTCGGAATTTATGCGGCGTCAACCACAAAATGTATGACCATTCAATTTTAATTATCATTATTAAGGCAATAAAAATTCTCTAATACTCCAAGTTACATTTTACGGATTTTTTTTTGCTTGGGGTATGTAGCGGCCGCTGCCCCTTGCAACCCATTGGCTCCGCCCCTGGTTGACAAGAGCCTTAGACACCCCTGGTCATTTCAAGACCTATTAATTTCATTTTCCCTTTGTTTAAGTTGTACTGGAGTTTCGTTACTATTATTGTAGGGATAATTGACCCCAAATACAAACAATGGACGTTAATTTATTGTTTTGCTGACTACCAGAGTCCATTATGAAAAATTCCGTAACGTCTAAAAATTTCGAACGCATTTCCCTCTAATTAATCCCTAATAACTCTTTATCGATGAAAAAAATAGCGTTGGATTTGATGTTACTTACGTACAAGTCAACCAAAACCTTGCATTTTGTGGAAATTAATAGCATAAAAGAGAATTAAAAGTCATAATCTTTGGATTAATATTTCCCCAACTCTCTTTTTTCTAAGTGATTTATGATTATGAAGAAAAAGTTGAAAATGGTTAAATCAGTATCTTTATTGCAATATTAATTAATTGGCCCCTTTCTTCACTTTGGTAGATTCATCACTATGAATTTGAAATCTTAACTTCTCTGGCTTTCATTTAATACCACCCACTTATATCACCATCTTTATACTTATTTCTTCACTTGTCTTTCCCAAATCCCCCTCTAAGGAATGATTTCACATTTTAAGATTTTTGAAAGATTTCCAATTTTTTACGAGTAAGATTGCGTACATCAGACCTCCTCAAACCAGATAATTCCAACTTGTCACATTTCATCAATGATAGAAACCTTAGAGCATTATTAGTTAAATACTTTTGGTTTTAGTATAATTCTCATTTTCCCATTACACTTCACAATTGAAAAAAATGGGAAAATACTCTTCTTCTTCACCACCAACATCATCAAATAATCTTGAAACTCAAGGCATCAATCTTGAAACAAAAATAAGCCCAACTATACTCATAATCATTGTAATTTTATCTATATCCTTTTTTATTCTAGGATTACTTCACTTAATTGTAAGATCATTATTAAGGCCAACACAAAGGGAGCAAGATGAGTTAGGGCATGTAAGTGCACTACAAGGTCAACTTCAACAACTATTTCACCTACATGATTCAGGTGTTGATCAATCATACATTGATACACTTCCTGTCTTCTACTATAAGGCAATTATAGGCTTAAAAGACCCTTTTGATTGTGCTGTATGTTTATGTGAGTTTGAGCCTAATGATAGTCTTAGACTTTTGCCTAAATGTAGTCATGCTTTTCATATGGAGTGTATTGATACTTGGCTTCTTTCACACTCAACTTGCCCTCTTTGTAGATCAAGTTTATTTTTAGATTATGGTGTGGGAAATAATCATGGGTGTTCTTCAATTGTGTGTGTTCTTGAGTCTAGTAGTGTGGGAACCTCTAGGGAGATTGGCGGTGTTGGGGTTGATAGAGAAAGGAATTCGGTCTCGGGTTCGAATCCCTTGGTGGGTTGTCAAGATGAGGTTGAGTTTGGGTCAGGTCGAGCCGGGATTTCGAGGAAATCATCTTGTGATGATGGTGTAATGGAGGGTTGTGAGAAGCATGAGGAGAGGATTGTGGTTGTCAAATTGGGGAAGTTCAAGAGTGTTGATGTTGGTGAAGGGAGTAGTGAAAATGATAACAGTCATAACACTAACACTAATTGTAATAATAATAATTTTGATATTTATAACAATAATAATAAAAATATTAGTGGTGGGAATGATGATTTGGGTTCAAGGAGATGTTATTCAATGGGTTCATTTGCATATGTGTTAGATGAGACAACTTCATTAAAAGTACCAATTAGAAATACTCCAATTAAGAAACAATATAGCAAGAAGCCCAATTTGCCTTTAAGGTCAGGGTATAGAGCAGCAATTTCCGAGTATGGGTGTGACTCTAAGAGGGATTTCAATGACATTGAAGCTCTTAGAACTATTGACAATGTTCGCGCAATTGAGAACGGAAATGGGAATGGGAATGGAAGGAGAAAGAGAAGGGGAAGTTTTTCATTATCGAAGATTTGGGCAAGAGGACGGGGACAAGAAATGAACGAGAAAGCAATTGCCTATGAAACGTCAAAGAGGAGTAATTCCGAGTTATTGGAGATTGAAGTGAGTGAATTAGGAGACGATGAGGAAACTCAAAGTTGTTATAGTGTTGATTCACTTGCTCATTCAACAACATCGACTTCTACTAGTACTAGAAGAACTCTTCTTTGGCTTATGGGAAGACAAAACAAGATTGTTCATAATCAATCCAAGTCTTTGTCGTCTGATGTTTAGGTTCTACACATTTATAGGGAATACTGTATTTCTTCTCTTATTTTACTTCGATTTTTGTAAAAATAAAATTTAGGATTTTTAATTAAAGATAAGATTTATTCGTTAGCATACTATAGAAAAACTCGAATTGGCGTGACTAATGTAAAATACGGAAACTTTTCATCTAATAGCAAATCACTTTTATTGAAAGATTACTTTTGTAACGTTCGGATTTAGTAACGAAAAATACTGAAGTTAGATGGAATGTTGTGACTAAATCTTATTAAACAATAGGGTGTATATACAACACTAATTTTAAGGAAATACGGAGTAGTATATTTGTATACCAAATACATAAAATTCCGTTATATAATCGAACTTTGTCTAATATCAATAACGATTTTCTTTTTGGTGTTACTGTAGATTACAAACGCAACAATAGTACACAAATTCTTGTTTACTACCATTGTAAACAAAAATAATATACAACGGGGGTATACACCTATCCAAACCAACACTTTTTTAGGGGGTGGTGCTTTTAATTTGCTTCAATGTAACGGTTGTAAGACTTCCTAACAATAGAAACTGTCATGTTAATATACATTTTTTTTTTGACAATTAGCAAGATTGAGGTTACATAATAATAGTTCTTTGTGCATTATGAGATATACTATTAAATTTCTTAGGAATAAAAAAGAAGGAAATACAATAAAACAGACAACGTAAATTTCAGATATCAGCAATGACAACTCTTGTGTTTAGACAACCTTTCGAACTATCCATGATTTGCACGAGCACTACATGCAAACAAACGGAGACGATGGTAACATGAAGGATTTGTTTCTTCAATGCCCACTTCAAAGCTCAAAAGATAGCAGATGCTTCAGCTTAATCAGGTGAGATAGAGAAAATCTCATTCTTCGAACATGAATACGAAATAGAATCCTCAAACTTTATGAACACCCCAGTTGATTACTATTATCCTTCCTCCAAGCATTATCCGAAAAAACGTTGGTCTGAACACAGTTATAATCAATGTTAATTAACTTACACCAATTACCAAGCCGAAGGTTCAACAGAGAAAACTCATCTCGTTGTCAATATACATAGAGATATGTTTAGTTACCCAAAAACAGATGAAAATGTTAAAGATGGTTCAACCTCTATAGACTATATTATTATAATCTTCCTTGAGAATTACTTTATTTGTCTGATCTTATACTATTATATACACATATTTGTAGCATATATAGACTATAGTATAGCCGTCAAACTTATTGATATTATTATATTTTCACTCTCAATCAGTCCATTTGGCCGGGGCCACAATTTCATGTTTAAAGGCGAGAAATTTCATGTTAGCTCAATTACTAACTTAATAGAGTTGAGCATAAAAAAACTGTAAAAAAAAAAAAAAAAATTCATTCTTTTTCTTATCTTGTTTCATGAGGGCTACTGTCCTTTACTAGCCTCCTATATCAGCTATTTACTTTTAATTAAAATATTTCTAACCAAATATAGAAAACATACCCACAAGGGTGGAGTATGCTTGTTAAATTTTTTGTGAAATTTCATGAGTAACTCAAGTTCAATCCTCTCCAAAAGCAGCTTATAAAATTGTGTAACCATGCAAAATTACTAAAATTGTGTAACCATGCAAAATTTCAATTAAAATTATAGCAAAACTACTAAAATTGTGTAACCATGCAAAATTTCAATTAAAATTATAAAAATCCCAAGGCTAATAGATTTTTTTTCTTATAAAAAAAAAGGTTGTAAGAAAATGTGTCCAAATTCTTTTCCACGGGCTGCCTTACTTTGAATAATAGGATAGGGACTTTGTGATAATAACATAATTAGGGCTATCTTACAATTCATAAATTTGGCCCTTCTGATATCAAAACATCATTAGAGAAATATTACGATGTGGTTAGTATATAGCATTAGTTGAAACAAAACCCAATAATTAAGCTCAAGACATGATCATCACGCATTTAATTCCTAATCATCCCCATAATCCCCCACTAGTTCTAACTAATACACTACTCACTAATCATGGAGATTGAGACAAAAATTACACCAACACAAACATAAGATACGATAAACATGATGATTAATGAAAGTGTAACAAAAGATTAACAAAAGATTAAAAGAGATTAAGGATTGTACCAACTAATTAGCAAAGATAGATGAAGATTAATAAGAAACCCATAATATAAGAAGAAAGTTGTCACTCAATCTTCAAATAATCCAGTAACAAGAAAGATTAACCAAGAATTAAAACATGATTAAGAAAAGATTAACTAATTTGAGAGTTTCGTAAGGTAAATTAGTCTAATTCGAATTTCAAGATATGAAATTTAATCTAGGTCGGGTTCACTAGCTAATACAAGGTGGGATCCTTAAGTAGATCCCAAATTATCTTTTATATACTAATCTAAGATTTGGAGGAAAAGGCATCGAAATTATCAATGTTCGATCCACTTCGAGGCGAGTTAGGTCAGCTCAGTCGAGCTGACCAAAACCCAACATCCAGCTCGAGCCGACCTAGGTCTCTCGCCTTTTACTTCTCCTTTTATCTTTTGTCTTGACCTAATGGTTCATGTCTTATGTCCCTTCCTCTAGGACTACATGGCCAACCGTCAAGGATATAATAAAACATTCATTTGTATGCTAAGCCATACCAAACCAACTTCTCCGTATCTTTCTTTTCTACATAAGAAGGCAAAATAGCAAGTTATAGCGAATATGAAACATATGACACGATAAATGACGGTAGTTAGCCTTGATGATATGAAAAACGAGGCTGGTTTAGGGGTGGGTGGGTGGGGGGAGTGGGGGGTGGGTGTGTGGGGTAAGAACTATAAATTAGTTAGCCACGTCAGCCATGTTGCCAACTTTGGGTTACTCAGCCGTTGGTTACAGTATGTGTGCAATGCAGCGAGTCTCGGATGCAAAATGTTTTACCGCTTGTCAAATCGGGGAACATTCATCCCGAGAGTATGGATCTAGGTTTAAACTAGAACCGTATTATTATCGTCTTCCTACCGGGAAGATTGAGTCTTTTTTTGGTCTTACCTAGTCTCGTTTACCGTGTGCATTACTTACATCACTACAAAATAAAGTTCGGGTTGCGACGGATTATTCCGTCGCTAGATAGGGAATTTCCGTCGCTAAAGACTGATTTGCGACGGATTTGCGACGGATAGTGTCCGTCGCATATTTTCGTCGCAAACAGTAGTAATTGCGACGGATTATTCCGTCGCACAGTTTTGCGACGGATAGTCAAGCTTTTGCGACGGAGTCTCCGTCGCAAAAGTTGACTGACTTGAATTGGGGTCAAACATAAAGTCAACAGTTGCGACGGAATTTCCGTCGCAAAGTGTTGACTTTCCGTCGCAAGTGTTAACTGAATGTTTGACTTGACTGCCAAGCCAAACATAAAATCAACTTTTGCGACGGAAATTCCGTCGCAACAATTTGACTTTCCGTTGCAATTATTGACTTTGTGTTTGACTTGGCTGTAAGTCAGTCAATTTTTGCGACGGAATTTCCGTCGCAATAAAGCCTGTATTTTCCAGGATCTGCCTGTTTCCTGCATCCCCTTATACGCGTTAAAACGACAAAAAACCTGCAAATTACAGAAGTTTTCCAGCAGTTACGCGTCCAACAAAGTTACTAATGTAACACAAAACCGAACAAAGTTTTGATTTTATATCATAAAAGTAATTAAAGTCTTACAAATAAAAGGATCAAAGTACCAAATAGTTAACTAATCACTCAAGTCAGTGGAGTGATTGGAGGGAAAGGAGGGAAAGGGGTGAATGGGTTGGACCTAGCATTATCGCCCCTATCATCATCAAAGTCGTCTCGACCCTGGTTAGGACCTCCAGTTCTGCAGTTTTGAGTAGAATTTCTTGCACCCTGACTCAAGTACTCTTCTATAGCTGCAATCCTTTTAGCCTGCTCGTCGCGCTCTTGTCTAAGTGCAGCATTCTCCTTTGACAGCTTAGTAGCGAAACTTGGGGTGCCCTGAGTCGGGTTTGAGGTAGCAACAGGGTGCCTATGATGGTCAAACAAATGCTTCGCCGCTGGTCCCAATCCGTAGCATCTTCCTTTCTCGTCAAATCCAGTCTCCTCATAATAGATCTCATTATCGTCGATGTTTTCGACTCCTTGAGTTTGAAGCTCAGACTTCTTTGATATGATCTTATTCTGCATCACAAACAAGTTCAGAATTAGTAATTGTCATTTAAATTAAGTAGTTAATGTAATTAAATATATAAATGACAAATTAAACATAAATCACTTAACAAAAAAATGCATAACTTACATAGAGTTGAGCTGGTTTTTTTGATAACCATCCACGGAACGGGTGCTTCTTTGTCTTCTCTAAGACTTGCACCGCATTTGGGATACCAGTTGAAGATTTATCGACCTACAATTTAAATACTTGTTAGTATAACATATATATAAGTATTAAATTATAATTAGATAAATAAATAAAAATGAAAGAAGATTTAGATTTACCATTTCGTCCATGATTCTCAAGGTGTTTTTTCTACCCATAATGTGAGTAGGCAACGCCTTTCCCTTCTCTTCACATCCCGATCTACGATTAGCCGCGCCTGATTGAGATCTCACAACGAAACCAGGATCTTCGACAGGCCTATTCTTAAGCTTTCTAAACAAGTCCAAAGGAATCCAACTCGGCCTGTGCTCCTCGTCTTTCTGCGAGGCTCGGTAGATCATATGACGTAAACGGGTCTTCATGGCGTCTTCCCAAGATTTCCTTACCATATCTGTATGGCGAGGATCGAAAGAAACCTTTTGCTGTCATGATTAAAAACATAAAGTTAGGAAAATATTAAGTGAATAAATAAAAAAATAAAAAATCAATAACAAAGATAAATTGAGAAAAACAAATTTAAATAGATATAATTATAATATTTTAAATAATTATACCTCAAACCAGTTCCACCAAGACGACCGCAAATTATTTGACGCCTCTTTCCAATTTGGCGCATGCTCCTTGTACCCGCAGATTATGGTCTCCGAGATCAGTTTAACCACATCTGCGTCACTGAACCTGAAATTAATAATCATAGTTAAATACATACATTATATATAAATATTATGATTTTTGAATAATCATAATTATGATTAAACAATTAAAGTAAAAGTGAACTAGTCTTACCATACACCTGTTTCCTCATCCGGATCGAGGCGGACTCTGCGAGTAGTAGTCTCCACCTGTGGCGGTGGCACGTTCCTGTCATTCACTTGTTCATTCTCATCCTCCTGCCCTCTGTTTCCTACATTACTAGTACTACCTCTTCTTCGTCCTCCCGCCATATAGAGAAAAACTAAACTATTCAAAGTTGTCATGAATTAACAAACATGTATGTACAATTAAATGACAAGAAACTATATATTGGTATTAATAAATAATAAAAACTATAAATTGTTTTACAAACGACCACACATATAGAAAAAGTAGTTTCAACTAATATAAGAATTAGAAATAATCTTATTCATCATCACTACTTAAATATTGGTTTTCGGAAATGTTGTATTTAAAAAGGGAGTCTATAAAATCTTCTTCTTCCTCTTTATCTTCCTCTTTATCTTCTGCTCCGTCTTCCTTCCGCTTCTGCTCATCCTCCTTCTCCTCCTCTTCTACCTTCTCCTCATTATTGTCCTCTACTTGAGCTTCTTCTTCCTCCTCCTCTATAATTTCATTATCATCTGCCACTTCAATTATTGATAGTAGTGTCTCACTACTAATAACATCTTCTTGAAACGCAGATTCGACAATAGGTGCATCAACATGCGATCTGGCTTTAGTTTTGAATACTGCTGACCACTTATCTTTATCTCTTTTGATATTTGGATATGAAGTATAATAAACTTGTTCAACTTGATAAGCCAACACAAATGGATCATATTTCGGAAATTTTCTGCTTCGATTAACATCCACAAGTTTATAATCCTTATGTATTTGCATTCCTTTTTCAGAATTATCTATCCAATCACATTTGAATAAAATAACATTATATGTGCTTTTTTCGCCTGTGTACGACAATTCAACAACTTCGTTGAGTGTTCCATAGTAGTCAGCTCCCTCAGTCGAACTTACACATACTCCATTATTAAGTGTAGATTTTTCCAAATCTAACCCATCTTTGAAAGTGCGAAATTTGTATCCGTTAATGAAATAACGTTTCCATGTTCGCACCCTTTTCGAAGGACCTTGTGCTAAGGCTATGAGAACTGGATCTTTTAAGTTGTTTACCTATCATTGTTAAATTATTAACATATTATAATACCTTCAGGTATTAAAAAAAAATTGAAAAAAAAGAGTAATCTGGTGTTAGTATGTAGTATGTACTTACTTGTCCTCTAAACCATTGGGGAAATCTTGTGTCAAATTTGTTCCAAATATCCTCGGCTGTGAGAAATTGGGGATATTCTGTTTTGATATAATTTTCAAACATCCTATATTCATTATAAAAAATGTCGAATTAAGTAATAGTTTTTACATGCATGTTGTTATAATTAATTATTAATAATTAAAGTTTCAAAGGACGATTTTTTTACTTACACTTCGTTATGCTTCAATTCTTCTAAATCACAGTTAGATAAAACATATAAGTGTGCACGCTCATATTCGTTGTCTTCTAAAAATCTTTCACGACACTTTCCAGAACAAATTCCCCCGTGATCTTGAAAAATCTCGGGTAAGGTAGAATACGTAGGCTCTTTCGAGCGTACGTCGAGATCCTTGGCTTTTGTGTCCACGTTCTCTTCAAAATAAAAGGAACAGAAATTGGCAATTTCTTCAAGCAAATACGCGTTGCATATAGAACCTTCAACACGCGCTTTATTTCCAATCTTTTTTTTCAAATGATTTAAGAACCTATAAAAAACTTGGATAAGATAGACTGAAATAATTAAAGTTAAAATTGGATAATTGTGGAATTAATTACCTCTCAAAAGGATACATCCACCTATATTGCACTGGACCACCCATTTTCAGTTCATACGGCAAATGAATTGGTAAATGCTCCATTGAGTTAAAAAAAGATGGTGGAAATATCTTCTCTAACTTGCAAATGATTTCGGCAATGTTGTTCTCGAGAGTAGTTATTTTTTCAACTTGTATCGATGAAGTACACAAATCTCTGAAAAATTGGCTAAGCTCAGTTATAGCATTCCACTCATTCTTCGGAAGAAGGTGCCTTAAAGCCACTGGAAGTAAACGCTCCATAAACACGTGACAATCATGACTTTTCAATCCATGTAGTTTCAACTCGTGTTTATCAACACATCTACTCAGATCTGAAGCATAACCGTCCGGAAATCTCAACTTGGATATCCAATCACACAACACCTTCTTTTGTTCTTTATTCAAAATGAATGAATCCATTTTTCGCTGTTTAGAACAAACGGTCAACATGTCCTCTTGTGCTTGTGGGGTAAACTTTGTCTTGTTTTTCACATTCATCACCGTGTGAATCAGTTGCTCGAAAACGTTTTTCTCGATATGCATTACATCAAGGTTATGACGAATTAATAGTGTTCTCCAATAAGGAAGTTCCCAAAAAATGCTTTGTTTCCACCACCCAACTCGAGAAACTTTTAACGAGTCCAATTCAGCTTTACTTGCATCCACAACTTTGGGAAAATGCTTCACACAATCCCACACTTCTTCACCCGTTAATCTCGTAGCAGCAAAATCTTTCTCAACTCGTCCTTTTCGAAAATTAACTTTATCTTTGCGGAAAACATGATCAGGTTGTAAAAACTGTCTATGACAATCAAACCAACTCCATTTTTTACTTTTATAAAGCCAAAACGACTTAGTCTCCTTCTCCATACAATATGGACACGCATGTTCACCAGCAGTTGACCAACCCGATAACATGCCGTAAGCAGGAAAGTCATTGATAGTCCATAATAGTACGGCTCTAAGATCAAAGTTCTGCTTTCTAGAGACGTCGTATGTGTACAACCCTGTCTCCCACAACTGCTTCAACTCGCGAATTAACGGTTGTAAATAAACGTCAAGAAATTTTTTGGGACTGTTCGGACCGGGTATAAGTAATGATAGAAACATAAACTGTCTTTTCATACATAGCCAGGGTGGTAAATTGTATGGAGTGAGCATTACCGGCCAGCAGGAGTACGACTTTCCGTATTGACCGAAAGGTGCGAAACCATCAGTACAAAGACCAAGTCGAACATTTCGAGGCTCACTTGCAAAAGAAGGATGAATGCGATCAAAATGTTTCCAAGCCTCGCCGTCACTTGGATGAGACATTATCCCGCTGACACGTGGATTTTCATGATGCCACCGCATCTCTGCCGCAATTAGTTTTGTGGCATAAAGTCGTTGCAAACGCGGTCCTATTGGGAAATAAGTTAAAATATTTTTCCCAACCCTTTTGCCATTTGCATTCTTTTGTTTTTTATATCGATCTCTACCACATTTTCTACACTTATCGAGAAGACTATCATCATCCCAAAACAACATACATCCTATTTCACACGCATCTATCTTTTCATAAGGCAGTTGAAGAGCTTTAAGAATATTTTTGGTTTCATAGAAGTTACGCGTCATAACATGATTTTCAGGAATAATGTCCCCTATAAATGACGCGATACCATCTACACATTTGTGGGGTAAATTGTATTCACATTTCAAAGTTACCAACCGGGAAGCTGACTGCAACAGAGAGATACGACTCCCCTCATACACCGGTTTATTGGCATGTTCCAACATTTTGAAAAAGGCTAGTACATTAGGATTTGGAGATTCATCAACCACTTCGGCGTCAACATTTTCCATTATAATTTCATTAATGTTGTCGCGCAACGCATCCTCCACCATATCCCTATAGGGATTGTCAGACCTCTCCTCAACGGGAAAATTTTCACCATGGCACACCCAATCATAATAGTCATCGCAAAAGCCCCAAAGCCCTAGGTGTTTTCGTACTTCTTGTTCGACTAAAAATTTGCGATTTCTACACTTTACACATGGGCACCTAATTTCCTTACATCTACCGTAATCTTCTTGATTCTTAACATAATTAATGAATTCATTAACGCCCATTACAAACTCCTGCCTTAATTTTTTATTACAATCCAATCTTTCATACATCCATGCTCGTTGTACTCTTTTCATTTCAAATCTACATACACGTTTATAATTATTATTATCGACTTAAATAAATATTCAAAACAATAACAACAAGAACTAAAAGTTTACTAATAGCAACAATAACAACAATAACTACTAATACACATCCTATTACACAAACAACAAACAACAAACAACAAACAACAAACAACAAACAACCTCCAACCTCCAACCTCCAACCTCCAACCTCCAAACAACAACAACAACAACAACAACAACAACAACAACAACAACATCTTCCACCTGCAAAAAAAAAATAATATTCGAGTTCATGGGGTCCTTATCTCTCCAACCTAAACCCATCTTTGAATCTTTCATACCATTAGTAAATACTAATCATTTAATTAATTGTTATGAGACGAAAATTCGGCAGCAATTCCCTACAGTTCTCCAAATACACAATGTTGAATGACTTGTCACTCTCCATATGTATTCAGAGAACATTAAAGGAACTGTCAACCAAACTTAATCGTCAAATAACAATTAAAAAAATGATTAGTATTTACCACCTAAATGGCATTAAAGATTCAAAGACAGTCCCAAAACGGGGACTATTCAAGAATTACACCTAATGCGTAATTCTTGAACGGGTACTAAGTCTATCATATATGAACAACATTTCCTTAATAATTGTGACAAAAGTAAAGCACGACAAATGACCGGGACGGAGGGAGTAATAATAATTATCTATATTAATAATTACAACAATTCAAAGGAGGGAGGGTGGCAGTGGGGTGGGGGCGGCGGCAGGGGGATTTAATCCGTCTTAAACTTAAGTGAGGAGATAAGTGAGGAGATAACCCACTTACACTTTATTTGCCCTTTATGAGGAAGATTTAATCCGTCTTAAACTTAAGACGGGTCGATCCGTCTTCAATCAAAATTTGGGAAAAGGTAGTAACTTACTAACATATTCACAACTTGAATACTCATCAATGAGGGGAAAGGGGCAGGGGAAAGAATGAGGGGTGGTCCGGTGGGTGGCAGAGGGTGGTCCGGCCAGGGGCAGGGGAAAGGGGAAAGGGAAAGGGAAAGGGAAGGGGAAAAGGAGGGGGTGGTCCCGTGGTGGCAGCGGGGTCCGGCCAGGGGCAGGGGAAAGGGGAAGGGGAAAGGGTGACCAAGGGAAGGGGAAAAGGAGGGGGGTGGTCCGGTGGGTGGTCCGGTGGGTGGCCGGAGGGAACAAAACAAATGAAAACATAAATAAGAGAAGAAAGAGAGAGAGACCTGAGAGAGAGGAGGGAAGAATTTAGTGGGTCGTCGTGGTGGTCTTTGTGGTGGCCGTCGTCGTTGTTGTTGTCGTCGTTGTCGTCGTCGTCGCCGTCGTCAATTTGGGGATTTAGCTTTAATAAAAATGATTTCGGTAAAGGGGAAGAGACGCGAGGTTAATCATTTAGAAGACCCTGCGACGGAATTTCCGTCGCAGGAAAAACACGTGTCAGTCATCTATTCACCTTTGCGACGGATTTTCCGTCGCAATTCCGTCGCAAACTAAGGTATTGCGACGGATATTCCGTCGCAGAAAAAACACGTGTCTTCTACCTTTGGTCAATTTGACAGTCAATTATTCACCTCTGCGACGGACTATCCGTCGCAAGTCCGTCGCAGTATCTTATTTAGCGACGAATATTCCGTCGCAATTCCGTCGCATACTTTCCCGGCATGTGAAAAGTTGGGCGCCATATGTGAAAATGAACTGCGACGGAATATCCGTCGCAAATCCGTCGCAACTAGTAATTCCCGTCGCAAATTCCGTCGCAAGTATGTTTTCGCTACGGATTACATATCCGTCGCAAAAATTCCGTCGCCAATACACTATATTCTTGTAGTGCATTTACTGTGATAGTATGTCTTAAATTGTTATGATGATGTGTTTGGTATCCCCCTTTTGACTCTTTGATCCTATTGGCATTAGGGGTGAGAAGCAAGCCACCTAGTGTCCATACAATTGCCAAGTTTTGTCTTTATCTAACCTTGAAGTTTTTTATTGTCCTTATTTCTCTATGTCCTCACATGTATTATTGTTGGTTAATATTTTCTCATCTTGACTAAACATTGTTGATATATGTGACATATGTTTAAATGTTCTATTTACCTTTGTTTTCATGTAATATACCTAGGAGAACCCCGAGTTACTCCACATGTGGCATTCATGTTTATTAAATGACAGGTGGAAGTTGGCGCTACATGAGGTTGCAACTGGTGTGAGCTAGCGAGCGTCGACACTTTTTATGTTAACCTTGCGTAGCTTAGACTTCTACTTTTGGATTATTGTTGGTTTTGAGGGACTTTGATTCCCCTTGTAGCTATTTACTACACTTTTGGTTGTATTTATTTTGTATACCTTTCCGATAATTTTGATTTTGGTGACTCAGCGTATTTTATCAAATGTTTTTAAAAATGCGTAACATTCGCTTGAGGTTTGATTGTTTTAATTACCGTTATATCGCGGGGTCTACAGGTTAAGTCACTTAGTTTCACCATTGACCATTGTAAAGGGAGTCAATTATCATTTTCACGTTTTTCTTATATGTATAAATTGATGTCTGAATCTAGGTTGCTCTTCTTATAATGAGTCAGAAACCTTTATTTTCTTTATCTTCATTTTCTCATAATATATTATTTCACCTCTAACTTATCCTTCTTTGCATGAAATTTTCACCGTTAAAGCGTTAAATTATTTAAAGATTAAATCTAAACCACTAAAAGGAAATAAAGAGGCCGGGGGGAAAAGGAAAAAAATCCTAATGGTCCTATAATAAGGGTTGCTTATGAAATAAATCGTACTATTCCAATACCTTATGACCTACTGAAGTTAACATTTTAGCAACTAAATTTTTTAATCAATCTATTACTAAATGTCGGCTGGGGAAGCAATTAGTCATGATCAATTATAAATATTCGAGTGAAGAAGCTTACAAGGTGGCAAGGTGCTATCTTATATTCGATGGATTGAATAGAAAGGGGACTTCAACATAAATGCATCATGGTTTAGTTGTCCAACTTACATGCAATTGCATTCAATAACATGCCTCTGCTGGATTGCATTTCCCATTTATTATTTCCATTTCTAATCTGTCCGCAAAGTCTTTAATGGCTGATTTTAAGTGTGCAACAAACTACGGACTACTATCCAAACTACTATCCTTAACTTAGTCTCTTCATTTGTAACCCCTTCGATTTTAGCATAGTGGGTAATTTAATAAACTGTTGATTTTATAATTCTCTTTTATTTTTATTCATTAAAATGTTCTAAATTGCTAATTTATTACTCCCTCATATTCGTTAAGTTTTCCCATTCAAAGATGGAACAAAAATTAAGAAAAGTTAATTAAATAACGTAAAATATTGTGGTGGGTTGATGAGATTGGAGAGAGGGAATGTATTGTGGGATATTATTGTAGGGTGAGGTGATTAAAATAAGTATTGTTGTGGGGTGAAATGATTAAAATCAGATAAAGCATGAGAATTGTTGGGTATTGTTGTTGTGGGGTAGGGTCATTAAAATAAGTATAAATGTTTATTAAATAAGAAAATAGATAAGGTATTGTGAATAGATGAAAAAGGAAAGAGGGAAGATTATTTTGAATAGGAGGGAGTATTATTTAGGTTTAAATTAATGTTAGTCGTAATTTAGTTTAGTCGAGTAGAAACCATGTCTTAACGTCCCGCTTGGAGTTCATATTTGAATTTCACGCGAAATTCTAGTGGAAATCGATCCACATGGGTGTCGGGCCAAGTTGTGTCTTTTGGGCCTTTTCCCATTAGGTTTAAACTCATAAAATAACTCATCTCTCTCATCTCTACCATCACAATTTCAGAAATTTGCTCTTCCTTCTTCAACCTCCAAACCCTCCATTAATCATTAAAAGCTCAAAAGTTAAGACGAATGTCGTTTCTTCATCTCTCAACCAAATTCAGATTTCGTTTGTTGTTTTGGAATCCCCTCTTCTTCCTCTTCCTTCCTATATAATAAATTTTATCTTTGTTATCTTTCAAAAGTCTCATCTTTTCTTAGAAATAGATTTCGTCCCAAAGTTTCGATTTTTACCTGTCTCGGTGGAAGTTATGAAGACCGGATATAGAATTTCATCCTTTAAAATAAAATTGGAAGCTTAGAAGACCTTAAATGAGTTAATGTAGATGGGTTACTCAGTATCACTTTATTCGTTCCTTACGTGTTCTAGTATAGAATTACATGTTAAAGTTAAGACCTTTGTTCACCCTTTGTCTTGAAATTATGGCTATTTGTGTGTTCTTGTCTTGTGAACATGATTATTGGATATGATATGAATTATTGGTAACTCCTATGTGGTAGGGTGAACTGTATGATGTTGTTTATCTCATGAAAATGCCATTTGGCTTAACCTACGAGTTTCATACTGAATTATGTACTTATAATTTTCCATCTTGTGTTTATGACCATGTTTATGTGTTCATATGTCATTCTTGTGAGTGCCTTGAATTAAATGTACTTCATATGTTAGACTTTGGTCGTTTGAGACGGAATTGAGTTGGGAATAGTTTTTGGGTAAGATAAGTCACAAGGTTCATGTTTTGTATGCTACACATTTGTGCTTTGTAACTAGGAACGAGATTGGGATCGATTTCGACGCACTTGGCATCGTCTCCAACCGTAACCCCAAGATTGGGATCGACCAAGACCAGCTCCACCCTTTAGCCCATACCAGCCGGGACAGACTTGGTGTCGATTGGGACAAGCCTCGTACCAGCCGGGACAGACTTGGTGTCGATTGGGACAAGCCTCGTACCGGCCGGAACGGTTTTGGTCTCGACCAGGACGGACCCCATAACCTCTTTTTCTCATAAAAAGTTGACAGATGTGCCGGCGTCGGAAAAATATGCTTAATCGGAGTCCGTATGAGAAAGTGGCGTCCGTTTTACTATTTTGAGTCTTTGAGTCAATATAACATATGGAAGTGGACTGCTTATACTATTATACTTATCTTGACGACATATTTATCATGTTAGATTCATTCACATGTTTATATACGTATATATTATCGTCACATATTTAATTAGCGGTTTCAAAGTATGAATTGACAATGTTTAACATGTTTATAATTATATCGCATTTTCTATATTGTGTTCACATATCTTAATCAAAAGAGCTTTGTATACCTTGGATTGCGGTTGAATAGGTTTTATATAATGATGTGGAACTCTCATTTCCCGTTTTAGCCTCATACTCGTTAGACTTGATGTCGGAGTGATGAGGGTACATTCCTTTGTGCATGTACATAAGTTAGTGGGAATATGACGACGTTGTTGGGAGGCGAACGCTTAGCGTTGACTGACATAGCCGTCAAATGTTCTATTCTTGCGAGGTGATGTCATTGCATGTAGCCTTGCTTGTTTATTCTAGGCTCCATCTTCCGTGTGGTTTATCTGGAAGATGGTGCTTGTACTCTTTCCGCCTCTATCTTTGGTCGTACTGCCGGATTTAGGGTACTCGGCTTCCGTTGTGTCAACCGAGTCTTGGGTGTGTGTACGCCTAGCCACATGTCGAATCGGGTATACGCCTTGTTTCGAGAGCATGGTTAGAGTTAGACTAGGACTGTCCTATTATCGTAGTCAAACCGAGAGGATTAGAGTCATAAGTATGCGAAATGCCTTATCGCATACGGTTCAGGGAAACACCTTATCTTGTGGACTTATTCGTCTTGGTCATGAGTATGCGAAATGCCTTATCGCGTACGGTTCAGAGAAACGCCTTATCTCGTGGACTTGCATTCGACCTGTCTTGAAAAGTACAGATGCTAGAGCATTTCATTTACCGTGAGAGTATGTTTGATTCACATTATTGTTTGTTGGATGTGTATTGGATGGTTGGATGCCTATTGTTACTTGGGTGTCACGTCCCCAACATCTTCAATTATATGGTTACTAGCACTGAGATGCAAGCCGTTAGTAGTGATATAGGTTCCAAGGTGAGTCTTCCCTAGTCTTGTTTACATGATGATCATATCATTGTTACTCTGCACATGCTTATATTGTTGTTATGAAATGTTATCGTTATAATCGGCATGATATCTATATATGTATGATGATGTCTGTTCATGATAGTGCAAAATATGTCGTGTCACTTAGGCCATTTTAGTACCTTTATACGCATTTTAATACGGGTCTTAAGTAGGAATTTGTAATAACTTGAACTTCCGTATTTGTTGTACTATTCGCTAATAATTGTGTAAGGTTCGAGGATGCGGTGGCTAATTCACATGTGTGCTTTGCGGCGACTTATTTTTCCCTTGTATGTCTTTTTCATTATGTCTTGGAGCGGTCAAGCAAGCAAACCCGGAAGAATCATGTCATCGTCACCAAGCCAAAACCATCACCCCAACACATCGGGAGTCAAGAGTCAAGGTGGTTCAATAAGACAAGTCCGAGAAGATGGGTAAACCAAAAGCCAACATGAAAAAAGCAACGGATCAGAAGAAAACCGCAAGCTGAGGTCACCACCGCAGCCTGCGGTCCTCATCTCAGGCTGCGGTTCTACAATCATTTTGGAACAAACTTACATAAGGAAACCGCAGGTTGAGGCCCACACCACAGCCTGCGGTGATCACCGCAGTCTGCGGTCCCCACCTCAGGATGCGGTTTTGCCAGCGACAAGAGGAGTTTGGGGCCACATGTTGATTAAAAGACGGCCCATTTTCGAAGATTAGCCTAGAAATTTGAGCCACTATAAAATGAGAAGTTCAAAGGGCAACAAGTATCAACCAAGAAACCTCTTAAACTCTTTGAATTATTTTGAGCATTTTACTTAGAAAACTTGTAATCTTCCACATTTAATGGAAGACTAAGCACCCTTTTGGTGTTATTCGACTAGTAAGGTTCAACATTTCTTTTGCTTTGTAAGATTTCAACCCGTTATTTATATTATTAGTATCATTACTTTGTTATTATTTCATTGTTGAAAGTTTAAACATTTAGGTTGGTAATCCTTATGTTCATTCATTCTTCTTATGCTAGTGTTGTGTAAATGGCTTAGTTTTTACAACATGTTGTAGCAATCTCGTATTTTGCATCAAACGGTGATTGTGTAAACCTAGGGTGATTGTTCCTTGAATAATGGAGTTGCACCAATTTGTCTCATTTATGGATAATCCATTGCATATTTGGTTTTTGTCATATTGTCAAATTATTAAAGTTTGCATCTTCTTATACTTTCATGTCACTATTCAACTCAAATCTCTCTTGTTTCATGTTAAATATTTTTTACCATTGTTAAATATCTATTGTGTGTTAAAATTTTAATTTGTGTTGTTAATCGCGTAATTAGACTCTTAGCTAGCGATTAGTCTTTAGTGTAGTCTATCTTAGCTTTATCTTTGCCTTCTCTTGGGTTCGACCCTTACTTTCGCTTTACTACTTTTTATTAATTAGAGTCTAGCTTAGTGATTTTTAGGTATTTATAAATTGTTAATTTGGTATGTTAATTACTACTTTTTACGACGGCTAGAAAACACGTGTCAAATTTTTGTGCTGTTGCCGGGGAAGGCAACGAAGCTAAGTTGATTAGTCAAAACTATTGTTATTAGTACCTCATCTTAGGTTGTTTTAACTATATTAGTTTAACCTTGATAGTTTAATTTTGTCACATGCTAGTTACCGCTTATCCTTATATCTCATTGTCTTATCTTTGATTGAAGTTACTAACGGTTTTGGTTCAAGGTGAAGCGTTTCATGTCTAGATCTCAAAACCTTGAATTTGAGGTAGGAGAAGACACTGTGGATTGGCTCTTCACAAACCCTTTTTCTAGTTCCACTTAAGGTTTAGATCCCGCAACCCAGATCCTCCCTTCATACCACTTTTGGGAGTGGTGTACTCTAACATGAACAACCATAATATGAATGCGGGGAACCATAATCGTAGCATCCGCGAATTGAGGGCCCCAAACGTCAAGCAACAACCACTATGCTTTACATATCCTCCCCTAGAGGCCAACATCATATCAAACCTTGAATTGAAAGGATTTTTGATCCATAATTTGCCTAAGTTCCATGGCAACGTGGGGGATGACCCGAATAGACATTTATCGCAATTTCATATGATGTGCGAAGAGGCCATTCCAAATGGTATAACGGAAGACCAATTCAAACTCCGGGCCTTTCCATTTTCACTCCAAGACTCGGCCAAGGATTGGCTCTTGTACCTTCCTCCCAATTCGATCCGGAGTTGGATTAATATGAAGGAAGCCTTTCTCAACAAATTATTCCCCCCTTTAAGAGCGACTCATTTGAAAGGAGCTTTCCACTATTCATCAACTATATGACGACACCCTCTATGAATATTGGGAGCGATTCAAGAAGCTAATAGCCAAGTGACCCTATCATGGCTTTAGTGAGGATGACCTAATCATGAATTTTTGTGATGGCCTTTCACAAAATGATGAAAGAATGATAAGTGCCGCTACAAGTGGAAGAATTAAGAAATTCTCAACGAAAGGAGCCAATGAGGTGATTGAAAGATTGGCGGCTAGCACAAGACACTATGCTAGAAATAGCGAACAAGTAGTTAAGAAAGCCTTTCCCATCAATTCTTCATCCTCACATGAAAATCCAAAGCTCGAAAAAGAGGTGTGTCAATGACGTGTATTTTGAATCAAGGACAAGGGGCTAGTGGGAGTCATTCAAGTAGCAATGTTGATCCAAAGCTCGAAAAAGAGGTGAGTCGATGACGTTTATTTTGAATCAAGGACAAGGGGCTAGTGGGAGTCATTCAAGTAGCAATGTTGAGTGTGGGTTTTGTGGTGACAACCACAATATCGAATCTTGCCCTATTCGGAAAGAAGTGAATGCCATAGGGGTTGGAAACTACATTTCAAGAAATCCCACCCCTCACAACTGCTACAAGTATGACCCCTATTCCAATTTCTACAATATTGGCACAAAAGACCACCCAAATCTCCTTTGGAACCAAGACAATCAAAACAAACCTCAAAACAACAATTCCCTTCACATAATCAAAGCCGATATTTCAACAATTCAAAAGGCCAAAATCGAAATTTCAATGGCCAAGAAGGGGGGGTCTGGGAAATTTCAGCAAGGGAATTCCTCAACCAACCAACAAGGGAAAGCATCTATGAACACGGAAGAGATGCTTCAAGCGTTACTCAAAGGGAAAACCGAAATAAGGCAAGAATTGAAACAAGAAATGAAGAAAGAAAAAGATTTCAATGATGCTACATTTTCTAACTTGGAGACCCAAGTTACACAAATTTCTAAAGCTATCTCAAAAGACCTTCCTACAAATTCAAATCGAACCCCATGACACGGTCACCCCCGCTAGAGAGAATGCCTCCGCCATGACCTTGCGGAAATGAAGAAGCTTGGAAGACCCACAGATGAAACCAAGAAAGGAGAAGGCCAAAGAAACACTTTTAGAAAATGATGTTGAAATCGAGAAAGAAGAAGAATTGGTGGTGGAGCAAGGTGAACCTTCACAAAATGGGAGCTTGAGTACAAGTGCAATCAAGGAGAAAACACCTTCTAAAGAAGGTGAGCATGGGGTTGAGGAAAGTGTCCGTGAATATATTTGGAGGCACCTTTTCCTAGTGCTCTTACAAGTACTAGGAAATTTGTGACAGGCACTGATTTTTTTGAAACCTTTCGGCGATGTGAGGTAAACATTCCTTTCCTCAACTTACTTAATAACGTTCTTAGATATGCCAAATTCTGTAAAGAGTTATGCACACCCATGTGTAACCACAAAATGGGCACCCAACATGTGAGGATTAGCGAACATGTGTCGGCTATATTTCAACGAAAATTGCTAAAGAAATGCGGCGATCCGGGAATGTTCATTATTCCTTGCACCATAGGAACTCAGACCTTTTCTCATCTTATGCTAGATCTTGGCGCTTAAATCAATGTTGTGCCTTACTCCATCTACAAAATCTTGGGATTGGGACCGTTGACAAAGACCGAGGTGGTAATACAATTGGCGTGACCGATCTAATGTTTACCCAAGGGGATAGTAGAGGATGTTTTGGTAGAGGTTGACAAGCTTGTTTTCGGCCGATTTTTACATACTAGATATGGAGTCCTACTATAGAGGAACACCCCTACTCTTAGGGAGACCGTTCATAAAAACCTCTAGGACAAAAATCAATGTGTCAATTGGGTGTATGACCATGGAATTTAAAGGGAATAAATTGACCTACAACATCTATGATCCGATGAAACACCCAAATGACAAACATTCTTGCTACTGTTAGGTTCATATACCTACTCATAAGACACTTCTTAGGATTAACTAGTTAACTCTTTAACTAGTTGTTCAAGATCTAATGCATGCAAACATAAATAACAAAGATAAGAAGAAAACATTTTCCTCACGTTGATAATGACACGAAAATGGGCACAAGAATAGGACTCCTTCCGACTCTTGTTCTTGAGCTAGATGAATATGGGATAAAATCGTTAAGCCTCAAGTGTAGAGCCACTCCTCTTATTTGCACCTAGACTATCCCAAATCTCCTCTTGTATGATTTACTAGATAATATGAGAGGAACCCTTAAACAATATAACTAATATATGAACTATGAGTAACATTGTAAACTATGAGTAATATATGAACTTGATTATAAGAGAAACTTCTTAAGTTTTCTAGTGTGAGAAAGTTGTAATTGAATATGAGATCAAGTGTACTCAAATGAGAGGAGAAAACATCTCCTTATGGAGCTCACCAAACCGGCCAAGGATGGGGAGAGGAGAGCATGCTTCTTACTTTTTGTCTTTACAAGAAAGTAGACTAGCTCTAGGCTTTTAGGTTATAATCATATTGTCTAATCTTAATTAGAACAATAATTAAAACCTACACCTCTACCCTAATAGCCCCTAAAACCGGTGCACCACATTACATGGGTGTCCATTTTATCTTTTGTATTTTTTCATATGTCATATGTGTGACATGTGACATGTTACATGTAATTATGCTTATAAATGTATATTTAACTAATTTAAATATAATCTTATAACAAATAAATTCCACTTAACATTTTAAGTGATAATTTATTATTACATGTATGTAAAATGCGTCATCTTATATTTGGTTAATATAATCTACAACTAATTGTATTTATGATTAACCAATCATGCTTATCTCAAATGTTTCATAAACATTAAGCATTCTTAGTAATATAACAATTAAATTACTAAATTGAATCTCATTTAATCATATTAAAATAAGATATCATTTTCACTTATAATATATAATTGCTCCATTTAAGGGATTAATTATCTATATCGTTATACAATTAATTAATACTAGTATAGATCACGTACTAAAGTACATACGGTATTTTTAAAATTCTCATTTATATAAAAGATCCTCGTTTAAATTATTTGCATAAATTAATTGTAATTCTATTTTGATGTAAAAATCTACTTCTACTAAATATAATATAGTAAGAGGTAGAAAAATAAAATTTAGTACAGTCGTATGACACTTTAAATTAAGTTATTTTTATCCTAACCTATAATTATTATTATTACTAATAAAAATATTGCTATATCATTACATGCAACTAATTTATAACATTAATAGTGCAATTAATTGAAATGTAAAGTATATAAAAAAATGTTTACTAAATATTGTTTTCTTGAAGCTAAGATATATCTACATTAAAACTATAATGTAATTGAATATAAAAAATAGTGAAGAAGATTACATGTACCCATCATTTCCTTTATTTAACGGAATTACTTTTTCACATACAAACTTTACTCTTTCAAATACACTTTTTCATAAAATTTCCATATCTTACCCTTTTACAAAACAAAATATCTCTTTTTTTCCCTAACATAATCACATCCACTTTTTTCCCCTAAACTTAATCACATCCACTTTTTTCCCCTAAACTTAATCGAATTAATTTTATATACATTTAGCCTAAAATCGAATCTAATACATGAATAGATTATTATAATTCTCCAATTGATGAATTAATTTTTTTAGCAATTGTGAATACTTTGTTTATTAAAATAAAATATTAGGTTTATGGGCGGTGGTTTAGGTTTATGGATGGCGGCTAGGTTTTATGGGTGGTGACTAGGGTGGTCGACGACCGTACAGTGGTCGTCGACAGTACAATGTTGGTCGTAACAGACTAGCAGGTGGAGGGGGTGGGCGGCAGAGGTGAGTGCAGGATGTGCACATGGTTGTGGTGGGGTCGCCGGTTGGTGGTTGGGCGACTGGCCGTAGCAGGGGAGTCGTGAGTTCGACGAATGGTGGTGGGTTGAAGGGGTGGTGCCCGTGGTGGCAGTGTGGTGGTGGTAGGGAAGGGCTAATCATGCTTGTTGTTTCGTTTTTTTTTTCTTTTTTTACATTAATTAGTTTATTTTTTTTCTTAATAAGTTTTGGTTAATTAACTATTTGTGGAAGATAATTACGGAGTTGGCCTGAGCTATGTAGGCAACAACGTCCGACTGGACTGGTTGAAGGGAGGTTGTGTTGGTGATGAAGGTAGATGATGGAAGAGAGGAAGAAAAAACATTGGATAGAAAAATGACAAGGGTATTATTGTAAAAAGCGTATGTGAAAGAGTAAAATCCGTATGTGAAAAAGCACGTCCCTTATTTAAAAGTCTATAATTTTCTTAATTGATGTCATTGCCTAATTTTCTTGAATGATAATTGAACGTGGGCCATATTTCACCAATGCTTCGAGCGGGAATAAAATGAGATGACTTAATCTTTTAGTTATAGGGGGATTCACGATTGGGGAATCGTCCTTTCGGTGTGACCTCAAGGGATCAACTGATCACCACCGTCATACGACAATGACGCCAAATTCTAGTAAGCCAATCATTACCGATTAATGTGGACCAGTTGACTATAATGTTAATCATCCCTTTGTATTCTTGTTATTGAGATTTAATTAAGTGATCGCACTATTGTTGAAGACACTTACTCCAACAATCTCCCACTTTTTCGAAACAAGTGCGCGTTACCAATTCTCTTGTCCTATTACAATCTCCCACTCAATGCTAGGTGTCTTGCAGGTCATACTTGCATGTGATCATATCTTGAGTGGTTTCCTCGATCTGTAGAGTAACTAACTAACCGGAATTATCTACCGTAGATAGCTTCCGAGCGTGGCCACGCATTTCCAGTTCACTACTCCTCAAGTGGCCTTGAAATATTGGATAACCCCGAAAATGGGTTGGACAATTCCTATCGCACTATTCCCTTCGTACACTCACAGTTCTTCATGACCCAATAATTACCCATTCACCCCTTTTTACAGAAGGACTTGGGTCAAAAATCAAAGTCAATCAGAAACTGTGTCGACTTGGGCGAACAATCTTTAGTCTAAAGAATTGACTCAAAAAGAATATTATAGTAGCTCTCGCCACGACCAGGCTTTATGAATTGCCTGAACTCTATAAGCGGTCACTGCCCAACAGACTGTCCCACACAGTCTACCTATGTGATCAACTAGTCATCTCATATGACTCTATGACACTTGAACTTGCCATCAATCGCATCACACTCCAGTCACTTTGAGACGTCACCTCATGTAAGCAACTAGGGGCCAAGGCTATGTTAATGCAATTCACTTTAATAGGGTTCAAAGTTATCACTACAACCTATTTGGATATAACAAAACACAAAAATGAGTTTTAGAAATTCAAACGATAAATGTGATTATCATATATGAACAATCAACACAATGTTATTGCTTCATATCTTATAATTTAAAGTGTACAAGTTCCATGACACTTCATGGCCATCTTGTCTAAATGCAATAAAAGCTTGGATAGTGCATATACCATGTATCCATTTATTCCAACTTTGTGAATTGCCTTTTCTTTCCATTCATCGTTATTCCCAATAACATGAATTTATCTAAGTGCATCACTAGATCTATATCTAGTGTTGGGTTCTTTTACTTAAAAGATGCTCCCACTTGTTATCACAATAACTACGTGATAGGTATGTTGGTGAAAGGGTATACTATTAGATCCTTATGAGCCACTTTTCCTCATCACCATGTACTAAGACTCTATTTGTAGAATCTTCAATGATTGACACTTCAATCATGCCTTTTATTTATTCGCTTTCAATATAACAAAAGTTAGCCTAGGATTTTGTCAGATCCTTACAGATTTGGAAACTTGGGTTTGTGTAACATTTGACACACAACTAAGTTATCATTACCAAACACAAGAATGAAATCATAGTTCTCCTCGAGAAACTCATGAATATTCTTGAAGGCTATCCAATGACTCTCATATGGATTGATTTGTTATCAATTTGTCATGCTCCAAGCATACAAATTATCAAGGTATATGCATATCTTGGCATATATGATTGGCATAATGGCGGAAACATTAGCAATCATGTGTATCCCTTCTCATCTATCACTATAGATTTTGGATACCTACTCCTAGTCTTTCATCTAGAAATGATTTCTTAAACACTCCTCCACGGAAGGCAATGTTAGTACATCATTCCCAATGACCAATATGTCTCCTACTTACGAGACATGGGAGATATTCTTGCCTCATATACAATATGCTTCCTCCAAGTCTTTCATCTAGAAATGACTTCCTAAACATTCCTCCACGGAAGGCAATGTTAGTACATCATTCCTAATGATTTATATGTCTCTTACATATAAGACATGGAAGACAATGTACTCCCACTAATCTTCATGGTGATTTTTCACTCCCACTAATCCTCATGTCCACACATGATAGATCTAGCTCCCACTTAACTACATGCATAAACATGGCTCTTCGACAATTCGAGGAAACCATTCTCTCTTGTTATGCCATAAGTGATCTCTTAGGATCACACATTGATCTCCTAAGTTTTGTACGACAAATTTTCTACTTCTAAATGCCCATTTAGAAAGGTAACTTTTAGCAACTCTTTGTCATTTGTCATATATATACGTGGTAGATGGAATTATCTTGGATATCAAAGATGGTTATATTTTAACTTATATACAATAAAATTTTATTCACCCTAGGAAGGTCTAAACCTCCCAAAGTAATTTTATATGTGTAGTATCCATCTTGTATTCTTAAGGCTCTTATCCAACAAATTCGAATTGGAAATTATAACCGCCAATTTATAGATCATAGTCTTATTATTTTCAGTAAAAATTTTAACTACTAGCCTCCAACCTTGGACAACTTAAGAACATTTTCTCTTGTCTCTCTATCCAAAAATTAGTTTGGGCAAATTTTCTCCCACTTTATCCTTTTGAAAATACACATATTTTCTTGAAGGATAGCACCATGAGCCACAAACAGCTTTGTTCTCTAGGTTTAATGAGGTAAAATGCTCGTATTATCTTTGAGCGATCTATAGCAGACTTATTTGTTTTGACGTTGTATTCTAAATTCTAAATAGACTTGTTTTATCTAAGCTAAGTACTTGGATCTTTATCCATGTCTTGTACAAATTTAGGGTTATTATCCCTTCCATTACCCGTATGGAGTCATATTGTCGTTATAAGATCTTATCTTAGGGGTTATATGGATTGTAAATCCCCAAGGGCGAGTTCATTAACTCGATTTGACTATGCAATTGATCTTTCTTATTTTAAATAAGTTGTGATATTTAGTCACAAGTCCATAAGTGAGAATCCAATTCATAACTTATTGGGCGATTATAATTATCAAATCATTATATTTTCGCATATGATCAATTTGTCACAATACTTTATGTTTAAGATATTAACTTTGTATAATGAAAAGTTTAGAACATAAATTTCATAAACATAATGACTTGGGTTGAAAACAAAGCCATTATTCTAAAGTACAACAATTGTCTTTCAAAATGGAAATAATAACCAGTTTCTATAACACGAAAATCAAAAGTTCTAAAACGACATTCAAAATAACTAGAAAGACAAATAGCAAGATAGCGCCAAGCCACTCATAGGTCTCCCCTATGTGGTGCTACATTAGCTCCCTCATCTTGAAAATCCCCTTTAGCTCGCTTTGCCTTGTCTTTCTTCGCATGCCCTTAATCTAATTAGGAGGATGAGAAGTACAACTTGTATCAAAATACCAAAGTTGAGATTAATATCAATAACATAAACATCCGGGAGAACTATCATCTACTGGAAGAAATCGTCCAGTCTTAATATCTCCCAAATATCTGCGAGCAAATATGTTTCCAATGACCTATACCATTACAATAATGGCACTTGTCGTTGGAGGCGAGACCCTTCTTAGCCTTAGAAGAACTATTCCCAATAGCCTTTCTTTGTCCTTAGAAGGTGAGGGCTTGTTCCCTTTGTGTCCACTCTTCTTGAACTTCCCTTTGCTTTTGTCATTTGATGTTCTAAACATCTTTGCTAGTACTAGCATGATAGCTCATTTCACGCTCGGTTTGCATAAGCAATTTGTGAAACTCATCGAGAGTCCTGGTGACGTTTTGCATATTGAAGTTCACCCTAAAGTTAACAAACCCTTTGATATGGTTTAGGGAGTGGAGTACACGGTCAACCATAAGTTGCTCGGGAATCGCTATTCCTTGTTACTTCTTGAGTATCTCGACTTGGTCAATCATTTGAGTATGTGGGTGAAAACATATTGACCATCCTACATGTTAAGGTCGAAAAATTAGAGATGTGGCTTCATATCGTACGATCCTAAGAGCTCGTGAAACCATGGTCACGACTTTGGAGTAGATCTCATATGTGGATATCATCTTTATGAAATTCCTTTGAAGCTCGACATCTATTTAGAAGATCAAGATAATCTTGATCGTGGCCGATTTATTTGGGTAGGTCTCATAGGCCTCCCTAACGGCGTTAGTTGACCTGGCATTAGGAGTGGTGGGATAAACCTTGGTGAGGTAACGAAGCTTACCATCATTTTTGGCGGCAAGGCGAAGTTGCCCATTCCAATCAAAATTAGAACCATTCTATTCGAGTTTGCATTGATCCATAAAGGATCTAAGCCATGATACGGTGGTGAGTTGTGGTGCGGGAGGTCGAACCTCTTTATCGTTTGCCGATATTGCGAATAAATAAGTTTGACTACAAAATAGAAAATGAAAGAAACATCAACATTTATCGTTTTTAATACTTATAAACATTTTAAATAAGTTATGCATGTAACAACCCGAAAAGTACCCAAATTTTCTAGTAAAAATATTTACTAACACTTTTCAGCAGACTTAAGTTTTTAAAATAGAAATTTTTGTTTCAAGTCGTATTTTGAAATTCCGAGTTCGTATTTGGAATTTCTGAGAGATTTCATGAAAATCCCGTTTTTAGTCATCTTTGACTTTTCTTGACTTTTAAGTCGTCTTTGACTTTTCTTGACTTTTTTAAGTCGTCATTGACTTTTCTTGACTTTTAAGTCGTCATAAACTTTTCTTGACTTTTAAGTCATCTTTGACTTTTCTTGACTTTTAAGTCGACTTTGACTTTCGTTGACTTTTCCCGACTCGCCTTGTAAGTTTGAAGACCGAAATTTTATTTAAAAAAATAAAATTTTTAAATTATTTTTATTAAGATTTATTTAGATTTATCATAATTTAATATAATTATTTTGAATTTATTCGGAATTTAAAGAATAACTTTTACGGTTTAATCCCGAACATCATTTAACTATTCCCGAGTCATCGTAAATCCCGAAACAAACCCGAAACTCGACGTTGGCATGAGTCACACGCCCATGTCATCTTTTTCCACTCACAATTAGATCTTTTAA
>JAIUZE010074817.1:49810-107567 GCA_022085475.1 Heliosperma pusillum
CTTTGGGAAGGGAGCCATCTTAAGTACTAGCCATCTCTGCTTAGGGGGTCGCCTAGCAGAGTTTCTTGTGTACGGTTATGTCATGAGACGGGGAATGGAATAGCTGTTGTCGCTAGGTCTTATCAGTCTAGGACTAGGATGTTTTCCTACCTTGTGGTATAGCCTCGAGTTACAGAAGTCTTCTATTGACTGCCCTAAGAACTTATGCGTGTTTGTAGAAGTATTGGTCTTTCATGTTTGTATGATTCTATGAGTTCTAGAAGGTGAGATGCAAGCCGGCTAGGATTGATAGAGTTTGGATTACCGATTGTTAACTGATTCACATGATTACGTGTTGATTAGGGTTTGAGTGTATCATGGCCATGTTAACAGGTAACCTCTGAGCTAGCATACCATCTTCCCTACCTCTTGTTATAGTTTATTATCAGATTCACATGATAGCTTTCACATGATAGGTTATATGTTAGTTAATTGTTTCATAACATGAAAAGCATATCATTATGTTAAAGTTTTGTATTTTCCATATACATTGCTTTTATGTTATTCATGTTTATTAAACTCGACATTTCGTGGCTGGGAGAACTCGGAGTTACTCCCCACTGACTGTGGCTTCCGTGTTTATATTTAATGCGGTTGAACAGGTGGTGATGCATATTTGGGGTACATTGACGAGCTAGCGAGCGAAGTCTTTACCTTGGACCTATATTCGGTTCTTAGATTGTATATTATTATACACTCTTTTATTTCCGTATTTATACGGGAGATATGTCTCCCGTCTTGTATAATTTTTATGTATAATATTATTTCCGTTTTGTAATGACCCTTTTATTTATGACACCTTCGTTAGGTATTATTATCTTTTATGTATTTAAATAAATTTTTTTTCTTTTCGCAAATTTGAGGGTGTCACAATGCATTTATATAATGACCTCTACCCAATTATACAAATGATTCCAAGACCCAAATTCTATATCAACTCGGGTTTATGTGAGCCACGGACTCCACGACCTTTACTAATATAATTTGGTGGGTTAACTACTTAACCGATTCTACAATTAGAACTCTTAGTCGATGAAATACATTTATTATCATCTTTAGCCCGGAACACATGGGCCACGGACCGTAATATTTCCGTTGAGAACAACGAAATTTCGATGCAGTAACAATTTCTTGCCCCACTTACCCAACGTAATAAGTTTAGCACCTCGGTGAGGCGAACCTACTTCCTTACGAAATTGGGATTGATGGGTTCTACTATTTGTTAAGGCCAAGTCTCAATAATTAATAAAATAGAGGTCGAGTCAACTTATTATCTATCTCCTTTAAGTGAACAAAATTGGTGATATATCGATAATTATAATTGACGCGGTCGATTAACTCGATAAAATGCATGTGTGATTTATATGGCGATTTGGCATGCATGTGACATATAAACAAAAATGCAAGTATCAAAATAAATTCCTAGTATGACCTTCCTAGAAATAGAAAATCAAATAATCTATTTACAAATTCGGAACCAACTCCTTTGATCCCTTGAACTTCATGTGCACGCCTCCCAAGGACACCGTTCTTTTTCGGAACACCTTTCAGAGTGGCTCCGTCTTTAGGAAACTCCGGGATTACAAATAATTACAAAATGTATAATAAAATTACAAGACTTTCCTATTATACATATGTAAAAAATTAAATATAACAATAAAAGTGATACGAGATCACAAAATATTACAACCGAATCAATATTTCCTTACATTACGGGTAATATCGATTAAAACTAAGGCTATACTAAGACAAATTACATAATTCGAAATTATATAAATCCAAAAATGACATTCATTCATTCAAAATGCAGCATAATTATATGTAAACTCATGCAATATTAATGTCCAAATCGCCCTAATAAAATTTATATCGTATATAAACTTGGTTTTATGGAAACGCGTGATAATAACCAATTAAAATCACAAAATAATACTTAAATCAAAGTTAAGTCCAAGTAAATTATTATAAATGTTTTAGGACTCAAAAATTAGTCTCCACTAATTACTTGACAATAATTCAACTCGATTTTGCATTATTGCTCGGTTTTGACCCTTATTAACATAACTTTTATGTAATAATTCCAAATTAAATTACAATAATTCATAAATTGAAGATTAAAAATTTTATATATTCTGGAACATTTCCAAGAACATCATCATGTCAAAATTTGGGACGAAAATGTTCGAATTCGTTTGGAGAAAAATATCGTTGCCTTTAATTGATTTTATCCAATAAAATACTAAAAACACACGAAAATTAATCTAATTAATTTTCAACTGATACATATGATATTTAAAATATTTATATAACATATGATAATTTTCTCATGCCAAAAATTCATTTTAGCTAGTTATACAAAAATAATCACTATTTATGCCTTTTTAACTATTAAAAATCATAAATCATGCAAAATAAATCATATTTATCTCAAATTTTACATACAGTAGGTCAAATATGCATGTGATATCACACTACAATTTCATGTCCATATTCAAATTCTAACTATATTTAGTAAATAAAAGTTCATATACTCATTAAAATGTGTTTATTTTACTAAAAATTATTAAATTAAGCAATCATCAAAATGACCAAAAAATATTTTAGGACCAGGAGGTATTTCATTCATAAATATTTCGTGACTTTATCATATAAATCACAAATTTATAGTTTTATTTAGTTGTTTTAACTCGTAAAAACTTATAAAACCGATTGCATGCAACATCCTTATGCTTTGATACCAATTGTTTGGTTCATATACCTACTCATAAGACACTTCTTATGATTAACTATTTAACTCTTTAACTAGTTGTTCAAGATCTAGTGCATGCAAACATAAATAACAAAGATAAGAAGAAAACATTTTCCTCACATTGATAATGGCACGAAAATGGGCACAAGAATAGGACTCCTTCCTAGTCTTGTTCTCGAGCTAGATGAATATGAGATGAACTCCTTAAGCCTCAAGTATAGAGACACTCCTCTTTGTTGCACCTAGATTATCCTAAATTTCCTCTTGTATGATAACTAGATAATATGAGAGGAACCCTTAAACAATATAACTAATACAACAATTACTACACTTAGTAACATTGTAAACTATGAGTAATATATGAACTTGATTATAAGAGAAACTTCTTAAGTTTTCTAGTGTGAGAAAGTTGTAACTGAATATGAGATCAAGAGGACTCAAATGAGAGGAGAAAACATCTCCTTATGGAGCTCACCAAACCGGCCAAGCATGGGGAGAGGAGAGCATGCTTCTTACTTTTTGTCTATACAAGAAATTAGACTAGCTCTAGGCTTTTAGATTATAATCATATCCACTAATCTTAATTAGAACAATAATTAAAACCTAAACCTCTACCCTAATATCCCCTAAAACCGGTGCACCACATTACATGGGTGTCCATTTTATCTTTTGTATTTTGTCATATGCCATATGTGTGACATGTGACATGTTACATGTAATTATGTTTATAAATGTATATTTAACTAATTTAAATATAATCTTATAACAAATAAATTTCACTTAACATTTTAAGTAATAATTTATTATTACATGTATGTAAAATGGTTCATCTCAAATTTGGTTAATATAATCTACAACTAATTGTAATTATGATTAACCAATCATGCTTATCTCAAAGGTTTATAACCATTAAGTATTCTTAGTAATATAACAATTAAATTACTAAATTGAATCTCATTGAATCATATTATAATAAGATATCATTCTCACTTATAATATATACTTGTTCTATTTAAGGGATTAATTAATCTGTATCGTTATACAATTAATTAATATTCACGATTGGGGAATCGTCCTTTCGGTGTGACCTCAAGTGATCAACTGATCACCACCGTGATACGACAGTAACGTCAAACTCTAGTAAGCCAATCGTTACCGATTAATGTGGACCAGTTGACTATAATGTTAATCATCCCTTTGTATTCTTGTTATTGAGATTTAATTAAGTTATCGCACTATTATTGAGGACACTTACTCCAACAACTACTTCCTTGATGTTATCGAGCCAATTGTTGAAAATATCTACGAGTTGTGTGAAAGGGACCCACTTGAAGTGACCATAAATAACGATTTGGAAAAGAAATGATTGTGGTTTGTCTTGTCTAGTGATGTGCATGAAATGGCCCTAAATCTTGAGGAGGAAGAGCCCAAAGAAGTGACAAAAAGTGGGGGAGAAGTGTCAAGTTTAGAAAACGAAGTAAGGAAACCGCAGCCTGCGGCCCTCACCGCCGCCTGCGGTTATCCCCTGATTCAAAATTGAAATGGTTTACTTAGGAGACCAAACAGTACCCTCTTTCATTCCTTTGGATGCCGATCTCTCAAGGCCTCTTCCCTCTATAATTCAACCTCCAAAGAGTGACGTAAAGAGCCTTCCTAGTCACCTCAAACATGTCTTCTAGGGAAAAGGAGAGACACTCGCTTTAATTGAAATTAAGCAAGCTAGATGGGGGGCAAGAGGGGAGGTTGGTCGACATGCTAGTTGAACACAAGAAGTCTTCCAGGTGGAGCATATCCCAAATTGATGGTATAAGTCCATCCACATGCATGCACAACATCCGCTTGGTAGAAAATGCAAAACCGGTGAGGCAACCCCAAAGATGATTCAACCCACCAATGGTGGAGGTTGTGAAAGAAGAGGTGATCAAGCTCTTAAGAATGGGTATAATCTTTCTTATCTTCGATTCCCAATGGGTGAGTCATACCCAAGTGGTCCATAAGAGGAGGTGGTGACGGTAGTCAAGAATGCACAAGGCGACCTAGTTTTCACCCGCCTTCAAACCAGGTGGAGAGTGTGTATTGATTAGCGCAGCCTTAATGCCGTGACACTAAAGGATCATTTCCCGCTACCTTTCATTGACCAAATGTTGGAAAGGCTAGCAGGGAAACCCTACTATAGTTTCTTAGATGGTTACTCAGGATACTTTAAAATCCCAATTTCATCGGAGGACCAAACTAAGACCACCTTCACATGCCTTACCGTATATTTGCCTACCGCCTAATGCCATTCGGGTTGTGCAATGCACCCGGGACTTTTCAAATATGTATGATTAGTATATTCTCCGAGTTTGTGGAAATATTTGTAGAAGTCTTTATGGACGACTTCACCGTTCAAGAAGACTCCTATGACACATGTTTAGAGCATCTCACCATTCTCCTAAAATGATGCATTGACTCCCATTTTGATTTTAAATTCCGAAAAATGTCATTTAATGGTTGAGAGTGGCATTGTCTTGGCACAAGTGGTGTCGAATAGAGGGATTGAAGTCGATAAGGCAAACGTTGGTGTAATTAAATCTTTGCCATATCCTACTAATACCCGAGATGTGAGGACCTTCTTAGGACATGCAGGGTTCTATAGAAGGTTCATTAAGGATTTGTTTAAGGTGGCTAACCCGCTTTTCAAGCTTCTTCACAAGGATTCGGAGTTTATAGTAGACACTAAATGCAAGGAGGCTTTTGACACTTTGAAAGACAGGTTAAGCTCCGCCCCCATTTTAAGAGCACCTCATTGGGAGCTTCCGTCTAACTCATGACTGATGCTAGTGATTTTGCCTTAGGGGTTGTTCTTGAGCAAAGGGATGGGAAAGCTCCTTATGTGATACAATATGCATGCACACTTCTCAATGAGGCACAAAACAATTATACCACCACCGAGAAGGAATTTTTAGTGGTGGTGTATACCTTAGAGAAGTTTTGGTCTTATTTGTTGGGAACCAAGGTTATCGTCTATACCGACCATGCAACAATTCGATACTTGATGGGAAAAAAGGAGACCAAAGTAAGATTGTTAAGATGGGAGCTTCTATTAAGTGAGTTTGACGTCACGATAAAGGACAAGAAAGGTGTATCCAATGTAGTTGTCAATGACCTTAGCCGTTTAAGCTCTATTGAAGGGGAGACTAGAGAAATACAAGTGGTGGATGATAGCTTTCCCCATTAATCTTTATGTGCTATGAAGATTGTGGAACCATGGTATGCAAACCTTGTTAACTACTTGGTGACCAACGCATTTCCACCATCCATATCTTCAACCCAAAGGAACAAAATCAAGGCCAACGCTAGACACTATATGTGGGAATATCCCTATTTGTGGAAGCTTTGTTCGGATCAAGTGATCAGGAGATGCATTCCCGCAATGAAGCTCTTTCCATCCTCCGATTTTGCCACAAATATGCTTGTGGTGGCCATTTCGGACCGCAACAAACCGCATTAAAAGTCTTGGAATCCGGTTTCTATTGGCCCAACTTGTTCAAAAACGCAATTGATTTTGTGAAGAGTTGCGATCGTTGAACGAATGGGAGGGATATCAAGAAACGATGCTATGCCTATTCAACCAATACTCTTTTGTGACATATTTGATGTTTGGGACATTAACTTTATGGGCCCGTTTACCAATTCATGTGGCTTTCTCAACATTCTTGTGGGAGTAGACTATGTGTCTAAATGGGTGGAAGCAATCCCCACAAGAAATGATGATGCTAAAACCGTTGCCTCCTTCATTCAAGGAAATATCTTCACTCATTTTGGGTTTCCTAAAGCTATCATTACCGATAGGGGAACCCATTTTTGCAACAAGGTGATAGGGGGTCTCCTAAGGAAGTATGGGATCGCACACAATATTTCCACGTCATATCACCCTCAAACTAACGGGCAAGCGGAGGTGTCAAATTGGGAGATAAAAAGAATCATTGAGACAACGGTCAACCCCGACCGTAAGGATTGGAGCAAGAGGTTGGATGATGCAATGTGGTCGTATCAGACCGCCTACAAAACACCTATTGGCATGTCACCGTTCCGACTCATCTATGGGAAAGCATGTCATCTCCCGGTGGAGATTGAACACAAAGCCTTTTGGGCTATCAAGTTTTTCAGCCAAAGTCTATACGAGTCGTGTTGGAGCTAGTGTCCTCCATAGTTAGTGTGATAACATGAATAAATATCTTACAGGTTCACAGGGTATACTTAGTATTCTTATCAGTTGATTAACGTTTATCGATAATGGTTGGCTTGCTAGGAGTTTGACGTTATTGTCATTTTAATGGCGGTGATCAACTGGTCCCTAAAAGTCACACCTAAAGGATGTGTCTGAGAGATAAGATTATATGAATAATATAATCATATTGATGTCTTATTATATGACTAAAAGGTTAGTCGATGGATATGACTAAAAGGTTAGTCAATGTAATGATGATACGATTATTTAATAACGATTAAATAATATTAGCTGAGACGAATTAAATATAATTCGTAATTAAATATAAACCGTTATATTTAATCAATGTATATAATGTAAGCTTAAACGAATTAAACTGTTAATTCTTAATTAAACATAATATGTTATATTTAATTAGCAAATTATAAATATACGGATATTTATAGTTGACATATATATTATATTACATGCTAATATAACCGAAAAAGGAAGGAGAAAATAGTCTTTTTCTTCCCTTATTTTTCGGTTAATAAGAGATAAAAATAAGAGAAAAGATCTCATATTATTCTTTTATTGTTACTTGATCAAAACCCTAATAACAAGAGTAGTAAAAAGAGAAAAAGACTCCTCCTTATACTACCCTAGTCATTCAGCCGAAACAGAAGAAGGGAACAAAGAAAAATTCAGATTTTTCTCTCGAATTCTCTCGATCATTCATCATCACACAAAAGGAAAAATTAGCAGTAACTTTTCTCTAAAATTCTAGCACAAGCAAGGCATATCTCGGAGCATCTTGGGTGCAACTATTAGGAGAATATCGATTTCGATATTGTTCATAGGCCAAATTTGCTAGGACCAAAGGTTAATTCTAAATTCCTATAATTTTATATTATGCAATTCATTTATGACTTGTAATTCATATACTATAGTTTCGTTATAATCCGTAAATTAATGACGAAATATACCGATATTTCTTACAAGTGGTATCAGAGCCAAGGGCTACGAAATTATTTTATATGTTTTTTATAATTGATGAAATATAAGATTAGAAATTTTTTTTTTGTTTTTGATTTCAGCCGAGTTTAGAAAAGAAAAAAAAAGTTTTTTTTTGTTGTTTTTTTTTGCTGCAACTGCCGAAAGAAAAAAAAATTTTTGCCTTGTTTTTCCATTTTTATTCATTATAATTGTTGTTTTAAATAGTTAAGACGATAACATGATGAATTTGTAGTTGTTTTGATTTAATAAGGATTAAATTAAAATGTAAATGGAAATCGATTTGAATGTTCATCGCTATATATTCTTCGGTATTCATTGATTTAGATATTCATTTTAAATTGTTAAATTGAATCATCTAGTTTGTATCGATGTTTAATAATGATTAGATGTTGATAATTTGTACCGATCTTGAAAATATTAGTAACATCAAATTAAATTGTATATTTTTAAAAAACAAAAAACGTGGCTGCCAAAAGAAAAGAAAAATCTGTTTCGTTTTTTTTTTTTTTTTTTGGTCGAAAGTTTTTGGAATAATTCATTAGAATGATAATGTTTCGTTTATTGTTGTGAAGAAGTTCACAATAATTGGATACCCAATTATTTTAAAGAGGTTTAAAATAATGTTGTATTTATTCATGTTAAAGAATATGAATTAAAATTGGATTATGTTTGGTTGGGGTTATTGTGATTAATTAAGGAATTGTCACATAATTTTGATCATTTTAAAAGGTGGTTTGGATAAATTACTCTTCATAATTAAAGAATTATGTCTTGATGATTAATTTATAGTTGATGCATTTTATTTTGTTGAATGAATGGTTGAATGGTTTAATTTACGTATTTTTGCAATCGGTTGTAATTTGTATTACCTAGTGTGGCCTTAGTTGATCATGTTTTCGTAATGATGGAAACATGATCTTTGATGTAATTTTGAGATCTCGAATCTCCATTTTATTTTTCATTAAATTATGTTTTTAAATTAGAATGTAAATAGGTTTATATTTTGTAATTTATTAAATGTATTTTGAGAAGACTAAAGATGGAGATCGGATTGCTCACTCCCGCTACATGGACCAAGATGGAACATCAATACAAGCTTCTCGGGTCCAAATGGGTTGGATTCCAAAGTTGTATTTTTGTTCATTTTGGTAGATAGGCGACACTAGGACTTTGTAATTTTATGTATTTTTCCGTTCTTGTTGCTTTTTCATCACATGATAGTTAGTGCAACATATTCCGACTAAACCAAACCACCTACTACTAAAATGCATGAAAATTGACTCATATAGTTTGAATGTTAGTTATCATGGACATAAAGATGTCACTCGAATTTAAGCCATCATTTTAGTTTATTCATTCTCGCATGCTAGATATTAGTTCACTTAAAATTGAATTAAAATAAAATTAATGGGATCTTCCTCTAAACCTAAAATTGAGACTAGTCTTTATAGGCCAAACTACTATGAATCCCTTCTTCGTCGGTAGGCATATAGGACTTTATTCTCCATATGACCCCTTCTACGTTGGGTAAGTAGTGTGTGTTGACCTATTTTATCTCAACATTATAGTCCGATGAGTTTCTCATGATTATGATGGACTAAAGATAGAATTTACAGAAATTTATCGACCAAGAATTCTAAAGGTAGAATTAGCCAAGAGGTTGGCTGATCAATTTACAGATAATTGAGTCTTGGGATCATTTATATAATTCTTGAGGGAGGTCAATTGTATAAATGCTCGAGTCTTTGCGTTAAAACAAATTTTGCACTAGACTTAAATTCAAATCGATGAGTATGCTTATTATGTTTTTTCTTCTTTTTCAGTGTAGAACTCGTTTATATTGATAATACTGCATATAACAAATGGCTGGAAATACTGATATCCCTATGCCAAGTGCCACGCTCGCGCGCGAATCCTGGCTTAAAGCTTTTATGGACCACATGAATCAGTCCACGCGACTGAAGAATGACGGGTCCAACTTTGCGGACTGGGAGGCGGCATTACGGAATGTTGTCATTGCTGACGGTAAGCTCAAGTACTTGACTGAGCCAATACCGCCAAACCCATGCCCCAATGCGAGAGCTAACGAGACACTTGAATATAGTGACTTCGTTATGGAAGCGGGTGCGATAAAGAACGTACTCATCTTTGCAATGGAAAGCAATTTGCAAAGACGCTTCATTGCCCAAGGTACAAACAAGATTTTCACCACGCTCACTAACGAATTCTCAAAAGCACCGAGGATCGTTACTTATGAGCATACATGTCGCTTCTTTGAGGCGAAACTACATAAGGGCCAACCGGTTAGCCCACACATTCTTGATATGATTGAGAATGTCGAGAAACTGGAGGCACTTGATTGCAAAATCAGTGAGAGCATAGTCATTGACCGTGTCCTTCATTCACTTCATGATGGTTTTGCCCTTTTCAGGGCAAATTACTATATGAATTATATGAAGAAAAGTCTTCATCATCTACACTCACTTCTCGTACAGACCGAGAATGATATGAAATTGAGTGGGAGCATGAAGCAATATGTTCTCATGATTTCCAACAAAGGCAAAGGTAAGGGCAAGGCTCATGGCGACCTAGCTGTAGGAAAGCCAAAGTTTAAAAAGTCAGGAAACGGCAAGAGTGGACCTGGTGAGACCAGTGGCTCACAAGGCAAGGCAAAGAGCAAGGACAGTAACATGGAGTGCCACCATGGCCACAAGACTGGGCATTGGAGGAGGAACTGTCCCGTGTACCGTGAGGACATAAAAGCAGGCCGCGTCACTCCTGTTGGTATGTCATCTTTTATTCATATGATTGAGATTAACCATGCAAGTTTCGGAACTTGGGTACTTGATACAGGTTGTGGTTCTCATCTGTGTAATCATTTGCAGGGCCTAAGAAACATCACACCTCTCGCAAAGGGTGATGTGGACCTGCGAGTGGGGAATGGAGCAAGAGTTGCTGCAGTTTCAGTGGGAACATATGTAATCCAACTCTCGAGTAGTTTTGAGTTATATTTATATATTGTTGCTATGTACCCAGTTTATCTAAGAACATTATTTCTGTTTCCGTCCTAGATAAAGACGGTTTTTCATTTTCAATAAAGGACAATAGCTGTATTTTCTCTTTTAATGAAATGATTTATGGCAAAGCAGTTTCCATGAATGGAATTTATATCTTAGATCAAACCACAGAAATATTGCATGTGAATAATAAGAAATTAAAGGTTTGTGACAAAGATCAAACTTATCTATGGCACTGCCGTATGGGACACATAAATGAGAAACGTGTAAAGAAGCTCATTGAAAATGGGACTATCTCCCCATTTGATTACGAATCATTTGGCACGTGTGAATCATGTCTTATCGGTAAAATGACTCGAATTTCCTTCAAAGGTGTTGGAATGCGCGCTAGTGACCTATTAGGACTCATACATACTGATGTATGTGGACCTATGTCAATAAACGCAAGAGACGGCTATAGATATTTTATCACTTTCACGGATGATTTGAGTAGATACGGATATGTCTACTTAATGAAGCATAAAAGTGAGTCCTTTGAAAAGTTCAAGGAATACCAGAATAAGGTTGAAAACCAACTGGGAAGAAAGATTAAAGCACTTCGTTCAGATCGTGGTGGCGAATATCTTTCAAATGAGTTTGATCAACACCTTAAAGACTGTGGTGTAGTATTACAGTTAACTCCACCTGGAACACCTCAATTAAATGGTGTGTCCGAACGGAGAAATCGAACATTACTTGATATGGTTCGATCCATGATGAGTCACACGGTAGTACCTGATTCATTATGGGGTTATGCTCTTTTGTCAGCTGCTCTTATACTTAACCGAAGTCCGTCTAAAGCTGTAGACAAGACTCCATATGAGTTATGGAAGGTAACGGTCCCTAACTTATCCTTTATTCGGGTTTGGGGCTGCGAGGCTTATGTCAAGTGGAGACACGAGGATAAGCTCGGCCCACGATCGGTCAAGACATACTTTATTGGTTATCCAAAAGGAATGTTTGGTCATTACTTCTATTCGCCTACCGAACATCGAGTTTTTGTTGCGGCTAGTGCGAAGTTCTTAGAGAAAGAGTTTCTTGAGAATAAGTCAAGTGATATAACCTTCGATCTGTCGGAGATTCAAGAACCAACAACCGAGAAACCAATGGAGGAAGAGGTTCCTTCAACTTATGCTACGGTTAACATCCCTATGGAACCTAGGAGGTCGGGTAGAGTCTCCATTCCTCCAGACAGATACATTGGTATGGTCGAAGAGAATGAGAGAGATAATGTTTTACTCCTAGAGAGTAACGAACCCGCAACCTATAAAGGTGCCATGACCTGTTCCGACTCTAAGCTATGGCTTGAAGCCATGCAATCCGAGATGCACTCCATGTATGAGAATGACGTATGAGATCTTGTTGATTTGCCTGATAAGGTACGGCATCTTCAGTGCAAATGACTTTATAAGATAAAGCATTCCGTAGAAGGACAACCAGACACCTATAAGGCATGACTAGTGGCAAAAGGTTTCACTCAAGTGCAAGGATTGCATTATGATGAAATTTTTGCACACGTAGTTATGTTGCGTTCCATTCGGATAATCTTAGCGATTGTCGCTTTTCATGACTATGAAATTTGGCAGATGGATGTGAAAACTGCCTTCTTAAACGGTTATTTGGAGGAGGTATTGTACATGGTACAACTGATCGGTTCTGTCGCAAGCCCGATACAAAGATAAATTACCCAGACTAGGCTAATAACAAATTAATGTAATTAGGGAAGTAGGTGTCGATCCTCAGGGAGATGGTATTTCCTATGGATTGTGAATCGTCTCACAATTGAGTTTTATCTAACAATTTTCTGGGTTTTGAGGTTTTGGATTCTAAACTAATAGAGAAGATAAATAAGAGCAAAATAAGAGCAAACTAAAATGAAAACAATAAAGCAAAAGATGATTTAACAATAATGAGAAGCATCTAGGGAAATAGGTTCACACATGTAGATTGACATATTGATGAAATTGGATTTAGGATATGCAAATAATTCATTGAGCGTTCGTAAGAATGGTGTGTTCATTACAATCATAGATCAGATGGTCTAGCAGGCTTTTTGTGCGATTTACTAGGTCTTAATCCACTATGTCATGCTTTGTCTATTCAAATCTCGTATGTCTACTTTGGAAAAGAATTCCACACTAGTCAATGATTGTGATCAAGAATCGCCAACTTTCATTAAGGTCCAAACATGCATAGACACAATGTTTTAAAAGCACAATTTCTTTTATCCAATTATCATCTTTTAATCAATCTAACATGGCTACCGTATACCCTAGAAAGGTGACTACTCACTCATGATTATGTTTATGACTAAGATGATATTAATAATTAAAGTTAAGATACGCATATTTAGTTGATTTTGACAATAATTTAGACTCTCTATGTGGCGATAATAACGACGCTATATGACAATCTAAGAAATGAAACTATTATTGTAACAATATAAAAACGAATCTAAGTGATATGAATAGAAAATAACAATCAAATGGAAAACAATAAAGAACAATAAACAAAGGATAAATTAGGAATACCTAGGTGATGATCAACAATGAAAGCGATAACGATAATAGAAATCCCTCGCATAGAAATACCGTACCTTGAATTACAACTCTTGAACCCAACAAAGTAGATACAAAGATTGAAATTCTTATTGAACTAAGCTAATGTTTTGATATGAAATAGACAGAAATAAACTAAGAACAAAAGACAAAAGTAGAAGATAATCTAAACTAGAAAGACTAAAACTAAAGAGAAAATATAAAGAAAGATATGTTGTGTAAGAGATTGTTGTATTGGATAGTGTGTTGTGTTGTGAGGCTAGAGCATCTATTTATAGTATTAGGGTTTCGTGGAGAAGAGGTCGGGCATTAAATACATAGGACAAATTTAGGAAGAAGGAGCCGCAATGCTCGGATCAGCACACATCCCCGATCGGGTACACACTTACCCGATCGGGTAAGTGGTCTTCTGCAAGCTCTTGACTAACGCTTCATCTTCCTTTGCTTGACTCGACTTCCAACATCCCCCTTGACTTCTACAATCGGGTTTGTTGATAGGGTATGATGTAAAGCGATGAATTCTTCCGTCTAATTGATTGATCTTCCGACAACTACGAAACCGTTTTTGCTTCTTCTCTCTCTTAAGTTAGTGAACCTTCTTGAAATGCCTTACACATGGTCAAGCTTTCTTCTTCGAATCGTCGGGTTCTAGGCAAATGCTCGGGAATATAGAAAAAGGGCGTAGAAACGTCACTTTTCCTACAAAACAAGTTAAAACACAGGAATTCGCCTAGAAGACGATATTAGCTCATAAAATGGCTTAACAGAGCACAAATTACATACAAAACCGAGCTAAACTGGGGGTTAAAATCATACAAATATTCACTTATCAACAACCCGAAGGTTTTATTGATCCTAAAAATCCTAATAAAGTTTGCAAGCTTAAGCGTTCCATTTATGGACTTAAGCAAGCTTCTCGGAGTTGGAATCATCGTTTCGACCAGGTGATAAAAGAGAATGGTTTCACTCGATCGGTCGAGGAACCATGCTTGTGTGTCAAGTCGAGTGGGAGTAAGATTGTCTTCTTAATATTGTATGTTGATGACATACTCTTGATTGGGAATGGCATCCCTCTCTTATCTTCGGTAAAAGTATGGTTAAAGAACCATTTCCAAATGAAAGATCTGGGTGAGGCACAACGCATATTGGGGATCCGTATGTATAGAGATAGATCACGACGGATGTTATCACTCAGTCAGAAGTCTTATATAGATAAGACTCTTGAGAGGTTCAGCATGACCAACTCCAAGAAGGGGAACCTTCCAATGATTTCTGGGATGCATTTGAGTAAAGCTCAGGCACCCAAGACATCGGAATAGGTCGAGCGCATGAGTTGTGTTTCTTATGCATCAGCTATAGGATCGATCATGTATGCCATGATATGCACACGTCCGGACGTGGCATATGAATTGAGTATGACAAGTCGGTACCAAGGCAATCCAGGTGAAACACACTGGATGGCTGTCAAAAACATCCTTAAGTACTTACGAAGAACTAAGGATTGGATATTGACTTATGGAGGAGATACTGAGCTATGCGCAATCGGTTACGCAGATGCTAGCTTCCAAATAGATCGAGATGACTCGAAATCTCAGTCTGGATTCGTCTTTACTCTTAATGGCGCTGCGGTCAGTTGGAAAAGCTCCTAACAGAGTGTTATAGCAGATTCTACAACTAAGTCCGAGTACTATGCCGATTCAGAAGCTGCAAAGGAAGCTATATGGATGCGTCAGTTCTTACAAGGACTAACCGTAGTTCCTAGTTCGTATGACCCAATCACCATCTATTGTGATAATAGAGGTTCCATCTTCCAAGCTAAGGAGCCTAAGTCTAGCAACAAGTCTAGACATGTACTTCGGAAGGCTCACATGATCCAAGATTACGTGGAGCAAAAGGAGATAGTGATAGACAAGATTGCTTCGGATGACAACATCGCGGACCCTCTCACTAAATCGTTAAAATATGATAAGCATGAAGGGTACGTTATTTCCATGGGAATTAAACGTGTTCCTGAGTTGTAGTAGCTGTTTTATGTGGATTAGATAAATGTATCTTTTTCATGCATTATTTATAACATCATCGTATTGTTTCATATTTTGTTTTTCATGTGGATTGTACGACAAAATTGAACGCCACAAAGTGAACTGAATTACATTATAATTGTTTTGGTCCGTAATCGCCTACATGAGCTGATAACTCTGGCAATTATACTGTGAAGTTGATTGATGGTGGGTTCAACGAGCCATAAGTCAAACGGTTGATTAATCGATCACAGATACGAGTTATAAAGATACCTCGTAGGACATCGTGACAACGTTATGGAGTCCTAAATGTTTCAGAACATTCGGTGCCAGGTCGTGGATAGGAAGTCCATAGTGTTCCTAAGAGTCGATTCTTTTGACTATCGGTTGTCTCTTGAGATTAAGGCAGTTTTTGGGTGACTTTGGTTTCTTTCTCATGGTCGACCGTAACAGGAGGCTAAGTAGATTTTTACTGGGTCATTTCATACTGTGCTTGTATCTGCAGGATTCGAGTTGAGGAAAATATCCAACCTTTATCAGGTTTTGTTATTTCTCAGGGCCACTCGAGGAGTTGTGACTGAAATGCATGGCCATGCTCGAATAATGATTCGTTTATCAGTTAAGTTACTCTCTAGTCGAGAAAACCACTCTTGATACTGATCGCTTGTAAAATGCGACCTTTGTAAATACAGACTTTGCAAATTGTTTTACATTGAGTGGGAGAAATTTATGGATATGAGAATCGGGTTATCGCACATACACTTGTAAGGACAAGTGGGAGATTGTTGGAGCTAGTGTCCTCCACAGTTAGTGTGATAACATGAATAAATCTCTTACAGGTTCATAGGGTATACTTAGTATTCTTATCAGTTGATTAACGCTTATCGATAACGGTTGGCTTGCTAGGAGTTTGACGTTATTGTCATTTTAATGGCTGTGATCAACTGGTCCCTAAAAGTCACCCCTAAAGGATGTGTCTGAGAGATGTGATTATATGAATAATATAATCATATTGATGCCTTATTATATGACTAAAAGGTTAGTCGATGTATATGACTAAAAGGTTAGTCAATGTAATGATGATTCGATTATTTAATAACGATTAAATAATATTAGCTGAGACGAATTAAATGTAATTCGTAATTGAATATAAACCGTTATATTTAATCAATGTATATAATGTAAGCTTAAACGAATTAAACTGTTAATTCGTAATTAAACATAATATGTTATATTTAATTAGCAAATTATAAATATACGGATATTTATAGTTGACATATATATATTATATTACATGCTAATATAACCGAAAAAGGAAGGAGAAAATAGTCTTTTTCTTCCCTTATTTTTCGGTTAATAAGAGATAAAAATAAGAGAAAAGATCTCCTATTATTCTCTTATTGTTACTTGGTCAAAACCCTAATAATAAGAGTAGTAAAAAGAGAAAAGGACTCCTCCTTATACTACCCTAGTCATTCGACCGAAACAAAAGAAGGGAACAAAGAAAAATTCAGATTTTTCTCTCGAATTCTCTCAATCATTCATCATCACACAAAAGGAAAAATTAGCAGTAACTTTTCTCTAAAATTCTTGCACAAGCAAGGCATATCTCGGAGCATCTTGGGTGCAACTATTAGGAGAATATCGATTTCGATATTGTTCATAGGCCAAATTTGCTAGGACCAAAGGTTAATTCTAAATTCCTATAATTTTATATTATGCAATTCATTTATGACTCGTAATTCATATACTATAGTTTCGTTATAATCCGTAAATTAATGACGAAATATACCGATATTTCTTACAAGTCGGAATTGCACCGGAAGTTACAAATTCAAGAACTTGAGGAGCTAAGAGAGGAAGCATATGACAATGCCCGCATTTACAAGGAAAGAGAAAGGAAATGGCATGACAACATGATCAATAGAAAGGAGTTCAAGGAGGGGGGTGATGTCTTCGCTTTTCAAAGTAGACTACGCTTATTTCCTGGAATACTAAGGTCCAAGTAGTTTGGCCCTTTTACCGTTAAGAATGTCTTCCCTCATGGGGCCGCGGAAGTAGAACACTCTGACTCCGAAAAAGTTTCAAGGTAAATGGGCAACGGTTGAAGAAGTATTACAAAGGTTCCATCCCGCTGTGAAACACGGGTTTCGCGATCCTTTCCAAAACTGTGGTGCACGGGGTACCACGGCTGGAGAAACGAGGGTCAAGCATGAAAACACGTATTTGTGGAGTCGCTACCAACGTTTTTGGGAAGTTGGAACCGTTCGAATACTTTATGTCATGTCAAGACACAAAGGAATGACATGAACACTAAGAACTCGTTACCCTCAACATTCTATGTCTAAAAGGACTCTCGTGGATGCCAATGAACACGGATGTTCACAGAGATCTGGAGTAAGGGGTGAGGGTGCGTATTATGAAGTTCTTTTGATCAAACACCTAATCCCGCCCGCCTCGATAGCAGCCTCTACTAATGATTAGGAAAACTCTTCTATTATCGATGTGTTGTCGGTTATATGCATGTTATGCAACATCCACGTTTTAATCATAGCATGTGAACTTAGACTAGTCGGTGAACATGTAGTTTAGCATTCAATTAGGTCGAAGTAAGATTTAGAATTGATTGGCATGTGAGAGCACAAGTAATTAAATCATACAATAAATCAATAGAACTATAAAAGAAATATTACAATTGATTAGAACGAATATGGGATCTATGTCAAAAATATGTTTGAAAGATTAATTGAAATGAAGAAAATAATAAATGAAACAAAACGAATCATATTATCGATGATAATAGTCATTTAATTACCTAATTAAACTACGTCAAAGCGAACCAGGAAGTTCGGAGACAGAAACCAGCCCGGAACAGACGCATCAGGAGGTGCGTTCTCTGGAAGAGGTGCAGAACTCTGTGCGTATGTTCCTGAGATGGGTTCTGGCTGTGAAGCCAGAATCGCAAATAGTTAGTGTTCGTTGGTGATTTACGGTTTATTAATGATCTACAAGTCGAATTTAAGTTATTTAACAAATTAAATTACTCTAATTATATCAAAGATGAATCTAGAGATTTAATATAGACGGATCTAACCTCTAAATATACAATTTTGTAGATGACTAAAACCCACTAATATTGACTATTAGGGATCCAAGACAAACAAACTTATCTAAATAAAGAAAGACTAAAGAAAAGGTTTGAAAACAATTTTGACATACTTCCGACATGAATATTACATTAATTAAAATAAAGATACAAAAGATGGGATTTAACACCCTCAGACTTACATGTTGACGAAACGAGATATGAACTAAAGTTATCGATTTAGCGACAGCTCGACTCGAATGTAAAGAAAGTGCCCTCGCAAGAAAAAAGATCGATTAATTAAGTTGATTAAAATTGATTATTGTTTAGTTGGTCAAATTGGTAGGTCAATGCAATAACGTGACAGGTACCTTGAAGGATCTGAGCATACGTGGTCGATTCATCAAGCACGTAGCTGTCAAAATGCTTAGAGCAAGGTCTAGAATGCAAAGAGAGAGAAAGAAGAGGCGGAACACTCGCGTGCCTTGAAAGTGTGCACGAACCTCTACTTATATAGGGAGAGATCCGAAGAGTTAGGGAATAACTCAAACACGGAAAGAAATCTAGAAAATATTCCGGAAACATGTAAAACGAGCTGGGGAAGAGGCACATTAGGGAGTGCGACTCTTGGAAAAGGCGCAGCAGGGACTGCGACGTTTCCCAAGCAGTTTCTTGAAAGAAAGATTTCCGCGTTTCTTTATTGGAATTGCGGTAGACTTCGAATTCTTTTCTAAATAAAATATGAATATATTTTGCCGAGAAAGGATAAGTTTTGAAACATTAAAATATCCGGAATATTCTCGAGCGTTCAAACACGGTTTTAAAAGACGGTTTAGAGAAAATGAAGCGGTTTTTGACCCTGACTCCAAAACGACTCTAATGACTGTCAAAACACCGTATTGGTAATCTCTCACGAATTGTCATAAATCGTTTTGCATACCAAACATGCGGCCCAATCATCACTGGGTGGTTGGTGGAAGGTGCAGATTTGAGGTATCTACACCCGCACAATGACGAGGATCTCCCTTTGGAGGAGCCTAGTTATGACAAATAATCTCTCCAATCATGTCGGGCCACCGGCGATAAACTATGGCAAACATTTGTAAATACATTTCCCTAGTTTAGTTTATTTTATAATTTAGATTTCAAATTATAGCACATGTTCAAATCATATTGCATCAATTTTTTGAAGTTACTAATGATTTTGTGGAGTTTGTAGCCAAATTCGGTGTGACAACCCTCGCGATAGCGGAAATAAAACATAACAAGCATGCAATTTATATAGCGGAAAATACGATATTTTTGAAACTTTTTACATGCCAAAAGAATAGTACGAGGAATGTCAAATAATTACAAGCTAAAGTATAATATACTACAAAGAGACGTGGTCTCTCAAAACGTTATCAAACATCAAAGTTGTTTAGAAAACTAGCTAAGAACGTCTATCGGTGAATCGTCGAGTCCAACACTCGCTAGCTCACACCCGAACCCAAAAATAAGCAAAACTCATCCAAGCAACCTGTTCACTCATGAAAACATGAACGCCACAGCAAGTGGGGAGTAACTCCGGGTTCTCCCATTCATATCACAAATAACATACTTAAACGGTAATAAACAAGTAGAAGTATACATATATATATACATGTGAATTACGAGAAGTATAACTAAGCATTTAAATGTATTAAGATATAGGCGCATGAAGTACAAAACTGTAAGCATCAGATTATAGACATACTCGAGGAAGACACCCTTAGGCAACTATATACTCACTAGGGCTTACATCTCACCGTTAGTGGCATATACTTGATAAGATAGAGACTCGACATATAAACCACGACAAGTCATCCAACGGTCACAAATAATCAACATATAAACATCCGTCCAAACATACGAATATGGTAACATAATCTCTCACGGTTAATGACACGCACTAGCACCATGTACATAGCAAGTATGATCAATACACGTCCACGGGATAAACATTTCCCTGAACCATACACGATAAACATATCGTATATGTAGACTTATTTCCTCCCGGTAGGACGACGATAATAATCCGGTCCTAGTCTAAACCTGGCCAGACTCTCGGAGTAAACATGTTCCGATTCGACATGCGATACACATTTCGCATCCAAGACTCGGTCAAACACAGAAGCAAAGTACCCCAAATTCGATCAACCTTCACGAAAGAGGCGGAGAGAGCACAAGTATCATAACCAAGTGGTACGCTACATGCAATGACACCACCTTGCAAAGATACGACATTTGACGGCCGGGTCGATCAACGCATAGCGTTCGCCTCCCAACAACCTCGTCATATCTCCACTAAAACATGCATACAAGCATTAGGGATACATCTCCTCGTTCCGACATTCCAGTCTAACGAGCAAGGAGGAATAGCCGGGGAATGAGAGTTCCTAGCACTCAACGATTAGTGCTCAATTCAAAACATAGGTAAAACCGACTCAGAGGGGGACATAATGAAAACCGTCACGAAAACATCGGATATAAGCGAATGGGATATCATATATTCTAAACAAGAATATTTAATGATATTACGTAAATTTATACGATAAACGAACCGTACAAACTATTATAAATGAGAACATAAGGAAAGATGTAGAAGAAGAATTCAGGTGGTGCCAGCCGGTCAAGGTGACCGGCCGCCGGCTACCCGGCTGGTACTTAAGCAAAAATCGAAAACCATCAAAAATACAGGATGTCCCAGCCGGTCAGGGGGACCGGCAACCGGCTACCCGGCTGGGACCACATATCATTTGAGGAAAAGAGGAAAGATAGGGGGTGTCTCAGCCGGTCGGCCGACTAAGACTTACATAATACCAAAATACTTCGAAAAAGCCATTTTCACATCAGCCACAGTCCCAACCGGTGAGGTGACTGGCAGCCGGTCGGCCGGCTGGGACAACACATGCACGAAAATCACCATACTTCACCAATAATCATCAACAAACATCAACCTACACAAATTCATAGCTACACATTCAATTCCAACACAAATTCATAGCTACACATTCAATTCCAACACAAATCCTAACATCAAACTATATTAAGTATCTAATAATTGTCACTAGACATTTGGTAAACATCAAGTAAAGCATTTAAAACACGTATTGATATCGAGTAACCCTTCACCGTTACCTTTTTGCATCTTCAATCGTCGTCTAGGTCCTCCTCCACGAGGTAGTAATCTTTGTCGGGTTCTTGAAGGTCTCCACCTACAAAAAGACAACAAAAGATGAATATAATTCACCTTTGAGAAAGACGGATAAATTGAAAATGAGAAAGACGGTAATTTTATTACCACAAAAGGTAGAGGACGATAAAAGGGGAAGATTATGATGAAAATTAGAGGATTTGAGTGAGTAATGAATGAGTAGTGAGGAGCTTCAGTTTGATCAAAAATGGGATTTAGGGTTTTGGTTACTTGGTGAGGAAGAAGGTGAGTGGAAAAAGAATGAGGGAGTTAGGGTTATAAGGTGAGTGGAGAAATATGGGGGAAAAAAGCCCAAAAGCGGCTTAAGGCGTAACCCACACGGAATTTCGAGTAGAGTCCGAATACGAATTCGGATTTGCTAAATTAGACACGGGAAACTAAGTTCTAGACTAAATCTAAAATTACGCTAACTAGTATCCGTATAATATTTTTAAAATAAAATAGGGTACATTTGCGGGTGTTACATTCGGAGTCTGTCTTAGGATGCAAGCCACAATCGGGACCCAAGAAATGTCCAAAATTTGGGGTCTACGGATAGGTCGGGGGTTGAAAATTTTTGAGGGTGAGAAAAAGGGAAAATGGTGTAAGGAGAAGTGGGATTGGAGAATGTTTGAAGAAAACTACTACATTCCAGAAACAAGAGAAAACCGCAGCCTGCGGTTTACTAAAACAGTATTCGTGGTTTGATTTTACACGGGACTTTCTCCCTCCTTTCTCACAAAACACTCGATTTTACCAAACACCCAACATAAACCCCAAATTTTCGAAACGTACTCAAATTTCCATTAAAATTCACTTATTATCATAAAACAATCACTCATTTGCCTCTAATCCACTCAAACACACACTCATCCTTCATCAAAAATCATAAAATCATATTTTTCCCAATTTTGACTCAAGAACCCTAATTGCTTTTATCTCAAATTGAAGCATCAAGTTATTGGTTTTAGTGTCAAGGACGACTCTACTAGCATCCTACAACAACTAGGGGCGTTTTTTTAGCGTATTTGGGGGAGGTATAACTACTTTCTCATCTTCACTTTTTATGCTCTAATTTTTGGACGAAAAGTTAGCATTTGTTTGTTTCTTTTTGTTCATCTTGTTTTTGTTAATTGTTGTGGAAAACTATTTTCTGTGTGAGGGAATGAGAAATCAACAAACACACGCTTATAACACTTATTTCAAATTGTGCACACAAGGTGTTTGTTAATTTGTCTCAAAGAGGGAAACTAATTTTGAGTGAGTATTGTGTGTTGTTAGTCGTTGTTTCCGCAGGAACTATGGTAAGGCAAAGTGAAACGGAGAGGAAGGGGAAAAGAAGAGCGGTGGAGGAGCCGCTAGAGGAGGAGGAAGAGGTGTACATGGGTAACAAAAATATGACCCAACAACACCGCAACATTTTTAATAGATTAACCAAAAACCGACAACATCCCCAGCTCACCACAACTTTCTTATACCCAACCATTCTCCGAGCACTTGGCCTACTAGAACTCACAAACCAACTCATTACCAAAGTGGGCCTTTAGTATTACGTTTCCGACGAGGGGTGACACAACACATACCGGTCCTATGCCTACGAGTTTATCTCTACCGTTACGGAGGAGACACATAACGAAACCAACGCCCATTTTGTATGTTTTCGGCTTAACCGTGTGTGGCATGACAAGAGTTGTGACACTATTCGGGAAATCCTCCACTTCTCAAAACCACCATCACCCATTGTAGTTACTACGGGGAGGCTTGGCAACATTTGGTAGGAATTAACGGGGTGTATGTGACCAACAAAGATGACAAAATCACCGCCATCACCCACCCGGTACTCCAACTTCTCACAAGGTTCATCACGGCCCTTTGCTACCAAGTGAGGGAACCTACAAAAGTAAACCGGGGCGTTCGACAATGTCTCTTTACTATGCTTCCAGAAGGGGTTGGGTGCCCGAATTGGGCAAAGTTGTTTTTTCAAGCTTGGGTCAAACACCGGACCAAGAAAGAGGAAGGGAACATCAACCAAGGGGGGTTAGTGTCTTTCTTTTTGGATCATTATGACGGTGAGATTCCCGACTCTCAAGAAGCAAATCGCACAATAGGGAACACCACCTACAACTCTGACACTTTACTTAGATGCAAGATGTTCTTGCCAATATCGTAGAACCCTCTTAGAGGGAATTGGATTGGCTCTACGGATCAAGGTCGCTTAGTTTTACCCCGTCCTAACAACGCACCACTTCCAAGTGGCACGTCGGCTCGTGATTTCTTTTGCCACTCGGATCCTAATTCTTATGATTTAGCTAGACGAGGTAGAGCTCAAGGGGGTGATGATGAGAGGGGACAAGGAGATGGAGTAGCTAGAGAGGAGAGTGGAGGAAGTAGGACGAGGCGTGAGGAGGAAAGGGAGGTTTTTCAATTAGAATTTTGTTCACAATTCCAACAACAACAACAACAATAATTCCAACAACAACAACATTTCCAACAACAACAATCCCCACCACACCAACACCAATTACATTCCAATGAAAACCGCGGCCACGATACCCCAATGCATGATGCGGGGACGCATCATGCTAGCAGACCTATGGAGCCATGGCAACGTCAAATGGCATCCTATTTTGCTAGAACCAATGACGTCCTCAAGCAAATTAGTGGGAGGATGGAGTCTTTAGATGATTGGAATCGAGTTGTGGAAGAGTGGGAGAGGTTGAGAGAGGCGGCCGAGAGGCTCCAACTTAAGGAAATAAGGGAGATAGCGGCAAGGCAAGAGCAAGACCGTCTTTCGAGAGAGCAAAAAGACAAAATGTGGGTAGAACAAAGTGCGATGTGGGAGACACGAAACCAATTGAGGGAGCAAGCAAACACCCATTTCCAAACTCAAAATAAGCGTCACCACACTTACCTTCAAGATTCTTCTGAAAATGCGGTGGCCCAAAAAGATGTTTATGGGTTGGCAAGCTCACTCTTTGGCATGTCCATTCGCCAAAACCCCGACTATTAAACCCTTTACACCAAAGCGGCCCTTTATGAGAGCCTACGACAAAGAAGGAGAGTGAGAGAGGCGAGAGAGAGAAGGAGACACTGAGGCACATATGATGAAGGAGGAGCCTTGGGATCTTCTCACCTCAACAATTGATGAAGTATCCTACCCTTTCTCCCACAATGAGGACATTGTGGAAACTAAGTGTGGGGGAGAGGTTTCAAAATGTATATATTTTTATGTTGTTGCATTTACTTTCTTCAAAGAAAAAAAAATCTCGACTAGGTGAAAACCCACAAGGGTAGGCATCTAGGCAAGATTGGGAATGGTGGTCGAGTGCGGAAAAAAAAACCCGAAAGGGCATTACGGGCAAAAATAAGAATCGAGTTGCGAGCCACCGATGAGAGGAAAAGAAAGCTAAGGTTAAAACCCGAAAGGGCACCTAAGGCAAAATAAAGGATTTTCGAAAAAAAAAATACAAAAAGAAAAATGCATACTACTTCCTATGAAGAGAATCTTGGAGGGAAAAGAAGCGAGTGATAAGGAGGAATTGGAAGGAGTTTAGAATTAGGATTTAATTTCTTTTTGAGTCACAAAAATGTATTGCAAATTGGTGGTTTTGTGATGGCTACTTGGTTGTGATTCTTGTGGTGTTTGGCCAACCAAATAGTCATGGTTTAAATTGCGGAGTCATAAGGAGGAGGTATTGTAACACCCACAATCGTGGCCTATTTTATTTTAATAATATTATAATAATATTAGTTAGCTTAATTTTAGCTTTAGATTAGAATCTAGTTAGTTGGTTAATTTCCGTGTCTAGTTTAGTAAATTCGAGTTCATATTCAGACTCTACTCGGAATTTCATGTGGGTTACGCCTTGGGTCACATTTTGGGCCTTTTCCCATTCTCCACTCTTCCAACCTAACCCATACTCTACCCATTTTCCCACTTAACATTTCAGCAAACTATTCTCTCCTTCTTCCTCACAAAATCCCAAAACCCTAACCTCCATACTCACCATTGTTGAACAACACAAACCTTCACATATCTCACTCAATCCTCCCTCAAACCTCTTAGTTTTTAGCTTATTCTTTCTCTTTTCCTTCCCTCTTTCTTTTAAGGTAAGAAAAATCCAATCTTTCTCACTTTCATTTTCTCATCTTTTTCCAAGAAGAAATTCTTCATCTTTTATGACAAATTTTGTAGGAGGAGACTTAACAGATCCGGAGAGAGACTAATTTCTAGTAGAATAAGAGCTTGAAGGAAATTGAAGACGCAAAAAGGTAACGGTGAAGGGTTACTCGATATCAATACGTGTTTAATGCTTTAATTGTGGTTTTAGTTAGGAAAGATACAATCTTTGCCTTAATTTCATGAGGAAACATGCTTGTTGTTCTTACATATGAGTGAATTCATTTTCTATGCTTATCTTTCACTAATCTTATGCTAATTTACATTCAAGTTGTTAATTATGCTTATTTTATCATGTTTGGACATAAGATGGGTATTAAATATTCCTTGGTTTGCTTTAATTGATTTACCCAATGATTGGTAATGATTATTATGCATTAAATGTAGTTGGATGTTGGAAAATGTTGTTGGAACTGAATGAGTAACCATGTAACTTGAGTTGGTTGTTGTTGAAGTTGAATCTCGTGCATATGTGTCCCAGCCGGCTGACCAACCGCCGGTCAGGCGACCTGGGAACTCGTCTGATGTGAAATGGTCGTTTTGGAGAATTTTGTTATTGCGTGAGTCCCAGCCGACCGACTGGAGGGTCGTTGGGTCACTTTACTATTGCTTTGGGATAAGGCAAAGATTGACCGATTTCATTCTTGCGGGGATATAAGAAGGGTGGTCAATGATTGAGTCGGAGTAGGTGATTTGTGTGTCTTTTGTATGAGGGAGAGATAAGGAGTGCGAGCGAGAGAAGAGTGAAGTGTCAAATAAATTTGAGTCTAGATTTTGTTTTTCTTTTTAATAGGTGGGCTTATTTTTTAGGAAGGTATAAGGAGGTGGCAAGGGAAGAGTGATTAATTTCTGTCACACCCACTTTGAGGACTCATACATTGCTTCATCTCGGGTTATACTCGGGGTGAGTAAAAGTCCAAGTGTGAGGGAGTTTGATGGTGCAAAATATGTTGTGTCACTTAGGCCATTTAAGTACCTTTATCAGCATTTTAATATGGGTCTTAAGTCGGAATTTGTAATGTCTTGAACTTCCGTATTTGTTGTACTATTCGCTAATAATTGTGTAAGGTTTGAGGATTCGGTGTCTAGTTCACATGTGTTCTTTGCGGATACTAAGTGATTCCGAGTTATTTGTCCCTTGTATGTCTTTTACATTATGTCTTGGAGCGGTCAAGCAAGCAAACTCGGAAGATTCATGTCAACGCCATCAAGCCGAAACCATCACCCCAACACATCAGGAGTCAAGAGTCAAAGTGGTTCAATTAGACAAGTCTGAGGGGTAAACCAAAGGCCAACATGGAGAATGCAACAGATCAGAAGAAAACCGCAGGCTGAGGTTACCACCACAGCCCGCGGCGTACATCGCAGCCTGCCGCTTCTTTCTCAAGCTGCGGTTCTAAAATCATTTTGGAACAAACTTAAGAAGGAAACCGCATGTTGAGGCCCACAACGCAGCCTGTGGTGATCACCGCAGCCTGCGATCCCCACCTCAGACCTCGGTTTTGTCAGCTACATGAGGCGTTTGAGGCCACGTGTTGACTAAAAGATGGCCCATTTTCGGAGATTAACCTAGAAATGTGAGCCACAATAAAAGGTGGAGTTCAAAGGGAAAGAAGTATCAACCAAGAAACTTCTTAAACCCTTTGAATTATTTTGAGCATTTTACTTAGAAAACTTGTAATCTTCCACATTTAATGGAAGGGTAAGCACGCTTTTGGTGTTATTCCACTAGAAAGGTTCAACCTTTCCTTTGGTTTGTAACAATTCAACCCCTTATTTATATTATTAGTAGCATTACTTTGTTCTTATTTCATTGTTGAAAGTTTAAACATTTATGTTGGTAATCTTTATGTTCAGTCATTATTCTTATGCTAGTTTTGTGTAAATGGCTTAGTTTTTACATGTTCTAGAAATCTTGTATTTTACAATAGACGGTTTAGTTTTTGCATTGTATGAGTAAGTAATGTTTGATATTCTTCGCTAATTGGCTTAGATTAGTGTTTGGGTATTCCTAATATTGATTCCATGCTTGTTAGGCTCTTAATGTCTCTACCTTTTTCTCTAAGTGTTGGCTTATATACTAGATGACAAGGGTATGGAAGGTGATGATGTATTGGCTTAAATACTAGTCACTAATTGTGGGATTAAGGGTACAATTAGGCTAATAATTTAGGAGTTGATTTTTCTAGGGTGATTGTTCCTTGAATAGTGGAGTTGCACCAATTTGTCTCATTTATTGATAATCCATTGCATATTAGGCGTTTGTCATATTGTCAAGCTAGTAAAGTTTTCATCTTTTGATACTTTCATGTCACTACTCAACTCAAATCTTTCTTGTTTCATGTTAAACATTGTTTACCATTGTTAAATATCCATTGTGTGTTAATAATTTAATTTGTGTTGTTAATCGCGTCATTAGACTCTTAGTTAGTGATTAGTCTTTAGTGTAGTCTTTCTTAGCTTTATCTTTGTCTTCTCTTGGGTTCGACCCTTACTTTCACTTTACTACCTTAACTAGAGTCTACTCTAGTGTTTGTTAGGTATTTATAAATTGGTATTTTGGTATGTTAATTACTAGTTTTTACGACGGCTAAAAAACACTAGAAAGTTTACATGCTCTAACTATGTCTGTTTTAATTTGATATGGTTGAGAGAACCCCGAGTTACTCCCCACTGACTGTGGCATTCATGTTTCATGAACGAACAGGTTACAAGTTGGTGTTGCATGGGGTTTTGACGAGTAAACTAGAGAGCGTTGTACTTACAGCGATTCACCCTTACCGTTACAGTCTATATTAATTTTATTATCTTATTTATGTATTTATCTAGAGATCGGGATCCCTTGTATTTATTTAAGTTACAATTTGTATAAATGATTTATTAACTAAGCTTTGGTTTTAGAACATAAAGTGACATTCGCGGTTTTGCATTTAAATAAATCGGAGATGGAGTTGTATGCTCCTGGTGAGTTGTCTGCCCCTTCGACATTAGTTTATTACGTTATCTATATACTCTTGGTGAGTCGGAGTTGGATGCTCCTGAAATAAGTAATAACGTGGTATTACCTTTAACAATATAGTACAGGTAAGTCGGGTATCAAATCCACATGGAAATAAAGTGATGTAATTAATTGTGATTGATTAACTAATGACTAATTAACTAGAAATAAGTAAATAAGATGAATTCAGATGACTAAAAGTCCAGAGTCAAGATTTGTCCACTAACTAGTTAACAATTGATGATCGACCACTAATCCCAATTTATTCCTTGAGTATCCCGTTGTAAACCAGTAGTTTAAAATATTCCTTTGTTAAACTTACTCCGTTGAAACGCGAGACTAAGCAACCTAATTAATGAAAAATCTAATACAAATGTCTAGATTTAATTCAATAATATCATGAACGAATAGAAAAAATCAACGGAAATAACGACCTAAACTTAAGCGTTATCGGTTCCAATTATATATTTATTCCCCCTTTTACCCAACTACGATGAAACACATACAAATAATTGGATTAAAGGTTGTAACTTTATCTAGTGAGTTAAACAATTGTGGATCCAAACATATAGAATTGCAATAGATTGGAGGATAAAATAATTAATTTCCCAAATCAATTAAACACATAACAATAATATAACTGGAGCGGAAAATAAATAATATTCGAGTAATAAATAAAGGATTAAGACGGTCTAATTAAATAGTAGTTTCAAAGTACCTTGAATCGAGAAAGAAGAATTATTTCCTCATAAATTGCAAGAGAGGATAAAAGTAGGGTTATTGTTCTTTTCCCCGAATTACAATTTATTGGAATAATAGATAGAATGAATCTTTAATAGTATTTTCTAATATATATGTATGAGTATATACGATAGGAAAAGTGGACTAGCCCCTAAACTATCTGTAGAACCCAGCCCACTTTTTTTCCAATTCTAATACTCCCTTCGTCTCGGTCAATTGTTGTCCTTTCATTTTGGCACAAAAGACCAAGAAAAGGGTAGGGGATCATTTGTGGTTATACTTAATGGATGACAAGTGGACAATAGTATCATTGGGGGGGTTCAAATTACTCATATAAAATCTTCTTAATATAGAAAGGACAACAATTGACTGAGACGCCCAAAAACGAAATAGTACAACAATTGACCGAGACAGAGGGAGTAGTTGTTTGTCAGCTACCATGCGCAAGAAAATCACACCACGACTGTACGAGGCAAGGTTGTAATTCACCCAGTAGCAAAAGCCTCGCCGGCCCTTGGCCGCCTCTCCGGCAGTTCGCCTACTCTAAGAAGACTTGCCACCTGGTAGTCACTGCTTTTCTCCACTACGACCTTTCATGGCGGCTCTCCCTTGGACTTGAGTGGCTGGCCTAGTTGCCCGCCTTGCTTTGAGCAGTCTGAAGGCCTCTGTTCCAGGGTTACACCTTCATTGCTCTGCCTTTGTTCTTCTTATTCCGATTCCATAATGTCAGCCGATGAAGGTAACCTTCATTAATTGATCATCTTCATGATTTGTGTATGATCAAGAAGATGAATATTTTTGTAACATAATTTAGAGAGAAAAGTAGTAAGAATGTATACTATGTATTTGTGAATTTTTGTTACTACAAAGGTGAGTAATTATATCACCAATATGAGCTTATATAGTCTAAGTTTGTTAGGATATTAGTTGGGGCATATGTTTAGCGTCTAACTAACCCGACTTCTAACTAACTCTTAACAGACTTAGCTACCTCTGAAATCTTAATTTATATACTTCAACCCCCCCCCCCCCCCTTTCAGGATGGACTATGTAGGGAACATTTTAAGTTCTAGCTTGCGACATAAGAATTGATGTTGTTAGCTACCCATTGGCTTTTATAAAGATATAAGCTAGCTGTAGATTTGAACTAACATGTTGAGTTAACAAGAATACTTCTTCCTGTTTATCTCTTACATAATGCCAATCGACATTAAGGTGTTTGCTTTTTTCATGGAAGACTGGATTGTTGGCTATGTGTTGGGCAGCTTTATTATCACACATTAATGGTACTAGAGTCAACCTGAACACCCATGTCTTTTAATATGATGCTAGCCAAACCAGTTCACTTGTTGTGAATGACATGCTTTCGTACTTAGCTTCTGTAGAACTCTTACTAATTGTCCTACGCTTTTTTGTTTCCATGAAATCAAAGGAGGTCCTAGGAAGACGCATAAGCCACTTAGTGATCTGCTGCTGAAACCACATTAGGCCCAATCAGTGTCACTACATGCCACTAACCTTTGGTCAGATCAAGCAAAGTAGAATAACCCAGCAATTGCTGTATTTTTGAGATACTTAACAACATGAACTGATGCATTCATGTGAGGGATTCGAGGTTGTGATAGAAATTGACTTAAGTTTTGAACTGAATATGAAATATTTGGTCTGGTGAGATATAAATAGAGCAATCCTCCAATAAGTCTTTCGTAGACTTCAGGATCAGACAAAAGATCCTCGATCAATGCTCGGTTTCAATACCCTTGGCATTGGGAACTCTGGTTAGCACAATATTCCATGTAAAGATCTTTGATTACATCCAGTATATATTTCCTTTGATTTAACATAATTCCTGCGTCATTCCTTGCAACCTCTAGTCTGAAAAAAATATATAATTTAACCTAAATCCTTTATTGTGAATTAACATCCAGCTGATGTTTTACTAATTGTATAGCAGGCTCATTGTTGCATGTAATGAGCACATCATCTACATAAACCAGAATGAGCAAAAAGGAAACTGATTCTTACCTTGTGAACATGGGGTAATCCTCTTTAGTGTGGATAAAATTTAGTCTTTTGAGGTATTTAGTTAACTCTAGAATCCATTGTCTAGAGGCTTGTTTGAGACCATATATGGATCTTTTCAGTCTACATACCTGACCTTTCTTGGGTTTATCACATCCTCCTGGGGGTATCATGTAAACCTCCTCATCTAGATACCCATGCAAAATTGCATTATTTATGTATAATTGATGAATAAGTTATGCCCTAGCAGATGCAGCAGCTAATAAAGTTCTCACAGTTGCAAACTTTTCAACAAGAGAGAAAGTGTTCAAATAATTTTTGTCCTTTACTTGAGTAAAACCTTTGGCCACTAGTATTGCCTTATACCTTTCAACAATGCCATAAGTCCTATGTTTTACATTGTAAACCCATTTACATCTAATTGCAGTCTGGGCTTCTGGTAGAGTGGTAAACTACCAAGTTTCAGTTCTAAGGCATGCCACTCTTGTTGCATTGCTTGAGCGCATTTATCATCTATCACAGCTCACAACTTGTTTAAAGGTATGTGGTTCTAGTTGTCCAATAACATTTGACAGGGAGGAGATATATTCTGGATCAAAATTAACCAGGTCTTTTAATAATGTGGCATGAAGAGCTGAGGAATTTGAGACTGAAAGACTGTATTGCGAGTCTTTAAGTTTTTAAGGAATGGATCGTGGTCTCTTAGACTTTGGCCTTTTTTTAACAGTAAAACCATATCACCGGTATATTGATGTATATTCTCATTGATAGTAGACTATACAATATTTCTATCTGTTCTTCAGCACTATCCTCATTAATGTGAACAAATGTAGAAGATTTTTAAGCATTAAACGAGTTACACGAGATGATGCTGGATTGATAATATTCAAAGGTTTTTCCAAGTCTTATGTTACATTATTTTACAAAGATTTTATATGGGAATGAATATGTTTTTTTTTAAATATAACATCGTTGCCACAAAAGGCAATATGATTGTCCATATTATATACTTTGTATCTTTTCTTGCCAAATAGATAACCAATCATACACATCTCCTTGACTATTATGCAAATTTATCTCTATGCCGTACTGGAGTACTCGCATAACACAAAGAGCCAAAATAAACTGAGTTCATCATAAGTTGGAAGTTCTTAAAATAGAAGATCAAAAGGGGTCTTCCAACCAATAATAAGAGTAGGTATCTTATTGATTAGATATGTTGAATCTAGGACATAATCACCCCAAAACTTGATAGGTAGTTGAGTGTGGATTCTTAGGGCTCAGACAGTCTCAATTAGATGCCTTTGCTTTCTCTCAACTATATCATTCGATTGAGGTCTTCTTACCATAGAGGTTTGGTGAATTATCCCTTTGTGGGCAAAAAAATCATGACATTTTTCCTGAATAAATTCTAAATTATTGTCACTACTAAATACCTTTAGAGAAGTACCGAACTGATTTTCTATTTGTGCGATTAATTGTTTAATGAGAGTTCGGACTTGCACTTTATTCTGAAGTAAATATGTCGAAGTAGTCCTTGAATGATCATCAATTAATGTTAAGAAATAACTAGCCCCATTCGTTGCCTTTGTCGCGTCTTGTAGGGACCCCATAGATCAACATGAAGCAAATCAAAATGCTCTTAGCATATGAAATACTTATTTTCGAAGGCAACCCATGATGCTTAACTAAAGAACATGTATCACAATTAAAATTTGATGTCATCTCGTTATTAAAACCATATACATGCTTTAAGTTCTCAACTGAAGTATGACCCAGCCTAGCATGTACAAGATCAGTACCTAATACAACAAACTATGAAATAAAGTGTTATATCCAACAACTGCAACATTCTTCCTAAATATTCCTTTATTGAACTGTCCTCGAGTCAATCTATTGAGGTCTCCAACCTTTCTTGCTCTTGCCAGGATAACCTTACTTGAAATATCCTGCAAAATACATTGATGAGCATCCAATCTAGCTTCTATATTAGATGATTCAACTAACTTCCCCACAGATAGCAGATTCCGTCTAAAACCAGGTGCTATAAAGACAGTATCCAATGTAATAGTAGATGTCAAGCTCGCACTAGCCATCTTAAAAACTAATTCGATGCTACTATCAGGAAGCACAACAGCTACTGGCCTATTCAACTCATGTATATCAGTCACGGCAAGGTGGCGGAAACACCGACCAATCCGAAGCGAAACTCAAATCCAAATGAAAAATACTATATTTTATTAATTCTCAAATAAAAATCTAAAATCCTAAACATATTACTAATCTCACCACAAGTTTTTCCAGCACATACATCCAGAGAGGCAGCTTCAAAATTAAACCTGAAAATGGGGCGTTGACAATTAGTGAGTAATACGTGTTCTCCTAGTCATGTTTATAATATGCTAAGAATGACCACAATCCATAATAGAATTAAGCAGATCAATTGTAACATGCGAAATACCATAAGCAATTAATTGCCATACCCAAGACCAACCTCGGCCTCCATTTCATAATGGCACGACGACTCAACTCTGAATGAGAAAAATATACCAAACCAGTGAAACACCAACCACACACAAACCGAAGGCACAAAGCTAGCCATAAGCGTAGTTAACAAAGTGAACACGCGTTAGAGCGTATAACGCATTACCTCTAACTGCTAGAGCATATAACGCACTGCCTCCATTGAGTGTGGAGCGTATAACGTACTGCCTCCACGGTACTATGTATAGTGTATAACCACAACCCATATGCCCATGACATGGGTAGACCCTCGATCCATTAATTTGTACATAGAACGACACTCGGGGACCAGAGCGTATAACGAACATCCTACCCCCCCCTTCCCTTCGAACGTAGACCAAATAACCCATTCCCCAAAGAGTAGCGTTAGTTCATTCTTATAGTATATAACTACTACTATAGTCATTTATCCAACCAGTTAACAAACAAATGCATAATATAACTGACTGTACTAACCAATGTGTGATCAACGTCACGACAGAACTCGGGAACAGTATAACCAACTGTCCAACAATACGTGAACAACGACCCAATACAAGAACGATAAAACTGATTATCCAACAATTCGAATAAAAAATAGTACCAACGATAAGCAAACATAGTGTTATAGTCCAACCGACCATGACACCACATATAAACAAGCATAAATGACCCAAGGTTATAGTACCTGGACCTATAACATTACCCCTTGAAGGTTAGTACATCCAGTTATATTGTGCATAAATGACCCCAAGGTTTAAGTGGTCTTTTGGTCCATTAGCTCACAAGGTGGATAATCTAATTACAAATCGGGTTTAGTATAATTAAAATACTTGGAGAGTTTATATAAGAAAAGTAGTAATTTAAATTGTTAAATCGTGCACGGACATTTTAATCCATCCAAAATAAGGTTAAAATAAGAAATAATATAACAGATGTTGCAAACGTTAACTACGAGATAAATAATTTAACTCAAAAATAATTAATTATATAAATAAATTTTCGAATAAACTTTATGATAAAATACGGAGTGTTACAATCATACGCCCGAAAAAGAACTTTCGTCCTCAAAACTTGAGTTTCATGAAAGAACGTCAAGTAAAAGGCAACAACTAGCTAAAAGGAACAAATATTAAACTCTAACCACACCAATTGTTGCGGACGCTAAACCTAAAAACAACAACTTTCAAATAAAAGTAAATTCCTATCACTTAACTTCACATCATCTACAAATTCGATAACTCCCCAAAGCCAAATAGGCTCACAGTACTACAATCTAACCAAATTTGCACTTAATCTCCTTTCGTTTTAAACCGCAATTAACTTTATACCTAACAACATCTTTATACAAATGGTATAGCAACAATGATCATTCACATTCCACAAAATCCACAGCTTAATCTTCCTCAATAAGATTAACATCACAAATGCTCAGATTCTATAATTATTCGTTATTTAACAATGTACTTACCAATATCACTAATCAAAATACCACAATTTAATGGTTTATAAGTTTACCCTCATATGCCCTAACCTTTAAATACATCAAAATCCTAATTGCGATAAGTACCCCAAAACTCCAAATTTGTGATCCCATAAACCGTAATTTTCCAATTATTTCCTCAAGTATAACGAAGGAATAACGAGTAAAAGACTTTCTCTTAAATTTCATTATTGTCTACATACATCATCCTAGAATACTTCAATAATACTACACTCTTAAATAAGATAATAGTTACTCAAACCAGCTTTACTAGGTCATCAATAACTTACATCAACCGATACAAATTCCACAATAAACACAACTCCATCCTTAAACTGGTTGTGTTATACTTCGTACTAAACAACCTTATAACTTCAACTCACATACATTCACCATTTATATAAAATACGACTGACAAGAATTATCCATTAAGTAACCATGCGCTTTAACGTCCACAATTCTCCTCTTAAGTATGAAACACAACCTCATAAACACCAAGCCTTTCATTCGACCAATTAACGTTCTACCGTTAACTGTACATATCATGCATAAAGAAGCTCACTACTCACCAAGATAATGCACCTATTATTGCCCAAATAGTAACACTTATATAAAAAAGAATTTCATAAATCATTTTCTAAAATATAACGCTCATAACGAAAATTATAAAGTAAGGCACACCGATTACTGACAATAGAAAGTTTTAGCGTATCAAAATGAAGATAAGAAAGAAGCACATTTACGAAGACTTAAGCGGATCAATATAAAGATGCGAAGATAGAAAGCTCAAATAAATGAGAGATATGAAGGCTTTAAGCTTCAATCAATAAAATCGATTAAGAGACACGTATCTTAAGAAAATAAGTAGACATATAATAGGTCAAAGACTAACTCAAAATGGTAGCCCAAACGATATTAAAAAAACTAAAAAGAAAATTGTAAAATCTATAATCTTACACGTCTCATATCCATACACACTTAGCCTCTTTTATATATTGACGAATGCCTATCATTTTCAAAAATATCAATACCTAAAAGACTTCCATGAAAACTCTGTACAACTTATCTCATCAAAATTCGATGCCATTTCTCACCACATCACATATATATCTAAATAAGAGCGCAAATCAACCTTTAATACACTTTACTCATCACTACCTATGAACTCCCTAAAGCCAAGGTCATATCACAAATCCTGATTGATTTTAGAGGGATTAAATCGTGGTCGATTGAATTCGATCAATTGATTCAGGGATTTACGGTTTCAAAAATTTCAATTGATTTGGGTCTTGATTGTTATGTTAATTTGTTATTGAGTAATGGATAAGAGTAATATGAGTGTTACAAGTATATCATCAATTAAAAAGTACGAAAATATGCAACATGAATATCAGGAAAAAAAAATACGGTGGTGATTGGGAGTATACGTGAAAGTTTGGGGATATTTATAAAAATGTAAATACAAGGTAATTATTTGTAAAAATACGCAAATAAATGGTGGTTATTTATAATTTTTCCATTTTTTAACAAACTTTTACTAAACATCCAGTCTTTTTACCAAGTTGGTCAATTGCCTTAAGTAAGAGCCATCGAAAGATCCGTATCTCTTCCATTTTACACATAAAATTGTGTGCAGAAAACAGAAGAGACTAGCTAATCAAATGTGACAAACTTATTGTTTGAAATTCGAAAAATTTCTCCCTAAAAAATTGATTGCACTGCGATTTTTAATCCTAAGTTTGAGATCTTAAAATAATTCCAGGTTGGCAATGGTGTTCCAGTGTTACATCCATTTCTAACTCCGTTAAGGCTCCTTAACGTAATTATAACAATAATCTAAATAAAATTTAAAATGAATTGATTTTGTACAAAACCTGAGTTCTTCACAATATTTCGAAATGATTGTTTTTAAAAAAAGTAAATAATCTAAAGCTTTTTTCTCATCCATTTTTTAGGGGTATTTTTATAAGAAATTATGTTTTAAAGTTAATAAAATAATGTTTGTCATTTTTTTGTTTGTTTCTTCTCCATTTTTCTTGAAATTTTTATAATGATTTTTTTCTTTTGGAAATTTTGGTACTTTTATTTCAAACAATCAGTTTTCTCGACAAAAAGTGAAGGGGAAAAAGAATAATGTTTGTGAAATTAGATTATTTTAGCAACATCGCAACTAATTATGATAAAAAAAATATGGTAAACTGGGCAAATGTGGAGTAATGTGTGCAACGTTTCTTTTGAATTTGGCATAACAAAAAAATATTTCATTTATTACCAATAATGTTTGAAAAACGTAACTAAGTTAGATGATCCGAGATAATTAAAATTCTATAGATATTTCTCCTCTAGCAATGCAGCAGTTAAGAGCAAGTCCAATGGTAACCGTTGGCCTTGCTCTAATAACCCACCCAAATACCAAGGGTTGTAATTTGTTTGTGTCTTTTTTTTACACAATTCAGACTTACGAAGTGCAAGTATTAAATACGAAAAAGTAATCTCGTCACGTATTAAAAAGAGTTGTAAATTAGACCTCAAAGAGAGTAATTAACTACAAATGCAACTCTTTTAATTATTATTCATGAATAGATATGGCTTCGATTACATTAATTAAAGTAAAAAAAAATTATATTATTCATGTATAGATATGGCTTCGACTACATATGGTCTATCTTTCAATCTGGAACTTGAATATACTCGTTCCTTGCATATCGAATACCGTCTTTAGACCCTGCAATTATTATTTCAAACATTAGCAAACAAATAAATAATAAAACTAATAAACGATATGTCAAAGATTTAGACCTATAGTGTTATAGTAGTAAAAGGGCAGTATAATAAAGGGTATCAAACAATCAAGTGAATTAACTAAAACATTTTAGTACATATATATCATTATTTATGTGAGATAATAATAAATAGGGTAAAAAAATTATCAAACTTACTTGACGTAATCAATTTTAATGATCCCAGCAACAGGATTTGCAATAGTAGAGAAGGCTTCTTTGGAGAGATCAATAGTGCCACCACAATTAGGGCATTGATCTACAATTTTGACAAGAACTGACTTTCCTTCGTTGCATGGGTGTGGAAATGGGTTTGTTTGTCCAGTGCATGTCACCCTAAACATTGTACCACATATCTTCCCTCCATTCCATAATTGGTCGCCGGCCGCCGCGATCATCGTACCTTCCGGTGTGTTCCCATAGCATGCCGATGCTTTTTTAGAAAAACAAATGAAGACGGTGACAATATTTTAGGTTTGAAAGGCAAATTGAAAGTGAAATAAAGAGTAAACATAAATCATAAACTAAATTAACATATCCAAAGTTATATTAGTACATTATGGTAAAGTTATTCTAGGATTTTAATTTTTAAACATTTGGATTATGGACTTATGTTGATAGAAGTTGTTTTCTAGTTTGAATATGTTTTTTCTTACAAGTATTAGATACTTGACAATTCTCTTTGCATGCATGCCCTTTTGATCATATCTTGTAAGCTCACTTTTATAAACCTTATTTTGTCCTTATCACCTATACACCTAATTATAGAAGGTACTATTTGTTTTAAAGATAAAAAAAATGTCACTATATTTGGGTTTTTCTACATGATAACCCTGTATTTTTTCAGATTCCACATGGTAACCTTACGTTTTCAAAGCACACACGTGGTAACCCTCTACTCTATTAATACTTAAAAGCATGACCCTGAACTTGGTTTTTCCGTTAAATATCTAACGGAAAATGACGTGGCATATTTAATTTTGAGTTTTTCTACATGGTAACCCTATATTTTTAAAAAAATTACACGATTACCCTATTTTTTTAAAAATCAAGCATGCTTTAAATAATACTCATTCAATTAATCATGTTTCTCTCATTTTCACTCGATTACCTCATCTACTTTTGATACGCTCATGCTTAGGCTCTTGGGCATGTTAATGAATTGTCGTCACTTCCACCTCCTTATTGTTATTAATTTCAATATTATGGTTGTTTCCAACGCTTGAACGATAGATTATTTGTCTCTTTGTGTCGGAGGCCTATTAATTCGGTCAAAGTTTGTCATCCCATGAATGATAGAGCTCCAAGGACGGAGACTAAGTTATTCACCTTCTAGACAAAAGGAGATATAGAAAGTGAGCCTAAGAATAACAAAATCAATCAAACACGTTTCTCTGATATCCTTTATATAAACGAGTAGTGAAATATCTTCCTTCGATATTAGAAAAGCCTTAACAAGAGCCTCTAGATACCAAATTAAAAACCCCATACGAATAAAGGGAAGGAGATGTAACGTGATCCAATGGGTAAGATTTGACATTTTTAGTGTAATTGAAGGAAAATGCGAGAAAAATAATTAATTAAACGAGTAAATCTCTAAGGAGGAGTGTTTTGTACAAAATTAGGGTTATCGTACAAATTGTTTTAAAACACAGGGTTACCATGTAGAGAAAACTCGTAATTAAATTAGCCATGTCACTTTCCGTTAGATACTTAAAGGAAAAACCAAGTTCAGGGTCATGCTAATAAGTAATAATAGAGTATAGGGTTACCACGTGTGTGGTTTGAAAACGTAAGGTTACCATGTGGAATCCGAAAAAATACAGGGTTACCATGTAGAAAAACCCATTTTTAATAGTGTAGAGTGTAACCATTTATTGATAAAATGTTATGACTAAATTTTGTCAAGATTTATAAGGAAATAGTAACATGTATCGTAAAATGGTAAGATCTGACCCGTCTTTATTTTAGACGGATTTGTACATCTAAACAAGAATTTGCGAATCATAGAACAATATAAAAAATATAATAAAAAATAAAAAAGAGCAAATTCTAGTTGTATGGTCACCAAGATTCAATCAAACTTGTATGCATGCTTACCTTAAATTATCAAGTATACTCCTATTATTCTAGACAATAATATATGTGAAGTTTCAAGAGCAAGTTTAACTTATAGTTCAATAATAATTCAACTACTGATCAAAAGTAAGTAGCTTTAATTTAATTTACTGTGAGACTATATATGAGTATCGATTAAACTTGTATACTTACGAACATATGAATTATAGAAAGTAGCAGTTCCAGGAACCGCAAACGAAACTGTGAATAGGCAAGCAATAGACGCCAAAAGGGTAGCCAAAGCACAAATCTTAAACATATTTGCTTAAGATTTGTGATCAATTTTTTGTGAATTAGAAATTAAATGAGATTTTTTTTTTAACAATAGGCATATCCAAGTGGTGTATATATACTACATTTGGTTCTTAATTTGATGCAAACTAATAGTTAATGTATTATGTACATCCTTGGAAACGGATATGCAATGCATTTACAAAGTTACAATAAATTGATACATGAATAAAATACACTTAACTTGGAAAAGGATCAGAATAGATAATGCATTGGGTGATAAAAAATCTCCATGAGTTTGTATGTTACATACTTACACTTGGAAGAGGATCGCTATTTTTTTAGTAAGGAATACATGAAAATCTAAGACAAACAAAGATATTTTTTTGGACTTACGCTCTATTTGGTAAAAAAAAATAGTCGACAATTAGCTAAAAATTAAACATTTAATTGAAACATGAAAAAGTAACTGATAAGGTAGTTGAAAATTAAAAGATGATAAGCTAACTAATTATTTAAAAAATATTTGCCAAACTAGTTGACAAAGTAGTTGATTTTGTTTTTGAAATGACGCAAAACGATATGATAATAATTTAATTTTATAGATTAAGCGGGTAAAACAAGAAAATAAAACATGTTTAAGTACCTGAAATCTTAAACGCTACCCTAGGTGGCATTTCATTTCAAGTATCTTATCTATTTAAATAAGGTATTCATCAAACACTTAAAGAAAAATAAGTTAGCTCAAATTTTGGTCAAATAATCTACCTGAAATGACTTGCCTAACAGAGTCTTACTTCTAATACCACGCCTTACCCGGAAGCCTTTAGCAAGACTTTCCCGAATTGGGCGGGACGCTATAACCACGGTCTCCGGATATAGTTTATATCAACTCGCAAATCCCAAAACGATTTAAATTGTATTAATTTAAAAAAAAAAATCCCCAAAACAAAGGAAAAGTCGTCTATTACAAAATATACACAACTCAATTATAAAGACTAGAGATTGAGTTGTGATACGCGTCCATGACCAACGTCACGTTTCCAAAAGCATCAGCATACCAACAATCACCTATTAATCAACTACTCATCATTCATCGGAAATATGAAATGGATCGGGATAGGTTCCAAACATAAACGGTCAACTCACATATATATATAATAACCATCATATACAATCATAAAACAATCATCACACATATCTGGTACAATCAAGAAACACAGTACACCGACAATGCCATCATCAACAAGCACACTGTAATGTCCAATTGCGAAACCATAAAAAGGCACACCGTCGTGTCTAGGACACACCGTAGATAAAATGGCCATTACTGCAGCAAGTATCCCTCAGACCCAGGTCATCCCCATGTGCAATGACTTCTCTATGGCAAGACCCATGAGAAGCAACCCACGTAGTCATGGAGGCGGTTTCCCAAAACCGCTCCATATAAACACCTCCATACACCATATCACATATTCACCCAAACTCCATCATCATACCACAATTGTAACACCGCGACCCAAACCCTAAGTCAGGAGCGGTCACTCACAGTAGCTTGCGAGCCTCTCTATACTTGGCCTACATATCAACATGGGTCCTTTCCCGCACATTTTGTCCTCACTTATGCGCATCCCAGGACCCTTCCACGAGGTCACCCATCCTAAGACTACTCTTAGCTAAGCAAGCTTAATTGTGGAATGTATTTGCATGGATAACAAAAAGTCCACTTTGTTGATATAAGTAGTCTTTTCCATCCCTTTAAGTACTGATCATTTAAAAACAACCTCATAAACACCAAAAGAATTATCCATTAAATAACCATGCGCCTTAACGTCCGCAATTCTCCTCTTAAGTATGAAACACAACCTCATAAACTCCAAGCCTTTTATTCAACCAATTAACGCTCTACCATTAACTTTTCATACCATGCTTAAAGAAGCTCACTAATCACCAAGATATTGCATCTATTATTGCCCAAATAGTAACACTTATAAAAATATTTCATAAATCATTTTCCAAAATAAAACACTCATAACAAAAATAATAAAGTAAGGCACGTCGATTACTGAAATAGAAAGTTTTAGGATATCAAAACGAAAATAAGAAAGAAGCAAATTTACGAAGACTTAAGCGGATCAGTATAAAGATGCGAAGATAGAAAGCTCAATTAAATGAGAGATGTGAAGGCTTTAAGCTTTAATCAAAAATTGATCAAGAGTAACTTATCTTAAGAAAACAAGCGGAAATATAACATGTCAAATAGTAACTCAAAATGATAGTCCAAACAATACTAAAAAAAACTAAAAAGGAAATCGTAAAACTAAAATCTTACACTTCTTATATCCATACACACTTAGCCTCTTTTATATATTGACGAATGCCCATCATTTTCATAAATATCTATACCTAAAAAACTTACATGAAAACTTTGCACAACCTATCTCAATAAAATAAGAGCGCTAATCAATTTTTAATACACTTTAACTTACTCACCACTACCTATGAATTCCCTAAAGCCAACGTCATGTCACAAATCCTGATTGATTTTAGGGGGATTAAATCGTGGTTGTTTGAATTTCGATCAATTGATTCAAGGGATTTAGGGTTTCAAAAATTTCAATTTATTTGGGTCTTTGATTGTTATGTTAGTTTGTTATTAAGTAATGGATAAGAATAATATGAGTATTTAAAGTAAATCATCAATTAACAAGTAGGAAAATATGCAACATGAATATCAGGGAAAAAATACGGTGATGATTGGGGAGTATACGTGAAAGATTGTGGATATTTATAAAAATGTAAATACAAGGTAATTATTTGTAAAAATACGCAAATATATGGTAGTTATTTATAATTATTCTTCTTTTTTTTAACAAACTTTTACTAAACATCCAGTCTTTTTACCAAGTTGGTCAATTGCCTTAAGTAAGAGCCATCGAAAGATCCGTATCTCTTCCATTTTACACATAAAATTGTGTGCAAAAAACGGAAGAGACTAGCAAATCAAATGTGACAAACTTATTGTTTCAAATTCGAAAAATTGTTCCCTTAAAAATTGATTTCACTGCTATTTTTAATCCTAAGTTTGAGATCTTAAAATAATCCCAGGTTGGCAATGGTGTTCCAGTGTTACATCCATTTCTAACTCGGTTAAGGTTCCTTAACGTAATTATAACAATAATCCGAATAAAATTTAAAATGAATTGATTTTGTACAAAACATGAGTTCTTCACAATATTTAGAAATAATTGTTTATAAAAAAAATTAAATAATCTAAAGTTGTTTTCTAATCCATTTTTGAGGGGTATTTTTATAAGAAATTATGATTTAGAATTAATAAAATAATGTTCGTCATTTTTTTGTTTGTTTCTTCTCCATTTTTCTTGAAATTTTTATAATGATTTTTTTTCTTTTGAAAATTTTGGTACTTTTATTTCAAACAATCAATTTTCTCGACAAAAAGTGAAGGGAAAAAGAATAATGTTTGTCAAATGAGATTATTTTAGCAACACCGCAACTAATTATGATAAAAAAAAATATGGTAATCTGGGCAAATGTGGAGTAATGTGTGCAACGTTTCTTTTGAATTTGGCATAACAAAAAAAATATTTCATTTATTACCAATAATGTTTGAAAAAAGTAACTAAGTTTGATGATCTGAGATAATTAAAATTAAAATTCCATAGATATTTCTCCTCTAGCAATGCAGCAGTAAGAGCAAGTCCAATGGTAACCATTAGTCTTGCTCTAATAACCCACCGAATACCAAGGGTTGTAATTTGTTTGTGTCTTTTTTTACACAATTCATACTTACGAAGTGCAAGTATTAAGTAAGAAAAAGTAATCTCGTCTCGTATTAAAAAGAGTTGTAAATTAGACCTCAAAGAGAGTAATTAACTACAAATGCAACTCTTTTAATTATTATTCATGAATAGATACGGCTTCGATTACATTAATTAAAGTAAAAAAAATTATTATTATTCATGAATAGATATGGCTTCGACTACATATGGTCTATGTTTCAATCTGGAACTTGAATATACTAGTTCCTTGCATACCGAATACCGTCTTTAGACCCTGCAGTTATTATTTCAAACATTAGCAAACAAATAAATAATGGAACTAATAAACGATATGTCAAAGATTTAGAAAAAAAATTATCAAACTTACTTGACGTAATCAATTTTAATGATCCCAGCAACAGGATTTGCAATAGTAGAGAAGGCTTCTTTGGAGAGATCAATAGTGCCACCACAATTAGGGCATTGATCTACAATTTTGACAAGAACTGACTTCCCTTCGTTGCATGGGTGTGGAAATGGGTTTGTTTGTCCAGTGCATGTCACCCTAAACAATGTTCCACATATCTTCCCTCCATTCCATAATTGGTCGCCGGCCGCCGCGATCATCGTACCTTCCGGTGTGTTCCCATAGCATGCCGATGCTTTTTTACAAAAACAAATGAAGACGGTGACAATATTTTAGGTTCGAAAGGCAAATTGAAAGTGAAATAAAGAGTAAACATAAATCATAAACTAAATTAACATATCCAAAGTTATATTAGTACATTGTGGTAAAGTAATTATAGGATTTTAATTTTTAAACATTTGGATTATGGACTTATGTTGATAGAAGTTATTTTCTATTTTGAATATGTTTTTCTTACAAGTATTAGATACTTGACAATTCTTTTTGCATGCATGCCCTTTTGATCATATCTTGTAAACTCGCTTTTATAAACCTTATTTTGTCTTTATCACCTATACACCTAATTATAGACGGTACTATTTTTTATTTAAGATAAAAAAAAAATGTCACTATTTTTTAATAGTATAAAGTGTAACCATTTAATGATAAAATGTTATAACTAAAGTTTTGTCACAATTTATAAGGAAATAGTTACATTTATCGTAAAATGATAACATCTAACCTGTCTTTATTTTAGACGGATTTGTACATCTACACAAGAATTTGCGAATCATAGAAAAATATAATAAAAAAATAAAAAAGAGAAAATTCGAGTTTTATGGTCACCAAGATTCAATCAAACTTGTATGCATGCTTACCTTAAAATATCAAGTATACTCCTATTATTCTAAACAATAATATATGTCACAGAAAAATAATTAAACTACTTTTCAAAAGTAACTAGCTTTAATTTAATTTACTGTGAGACTATATATGAGTATCGATTAAACTTGTATACTTAAGAACATATGAATTATAGAAAGTAGCAGTTCCAGGAACCGCAAGCGAAACTGTGAATAGGCAAGCAATAGACGCCAAAAGGGTAGCCAAAGCACAAATCTTGAACATATTTGCTTTAGATTTGTGATCAAATTTTTGTGAATTAGAAATTAAATAAGATTTTTGTTGAACAATAGGCATATCCAAGTGGTGTATATATACTACATTTGGTTTTTAATTTGATGCAAACTAATAGTCAATGTATTATGTACATCCTTGGAAACGGATATGCAATGCACTTACAAAGTTACAATAAATTGATACATGAATAAAATACACTTAACTTGGAAAAGGATCAGAATAGATAATGCATTGGGTGATAAAAAATCTCCATGAATTTGTATGTTACATACTTGCACTTGGAAGAGAATCGCTATTTCTTTAGTATATAAGGAATACATGAAAATTCTAAGACAAGCAAAGATATTTTTTTTGGACTTACGCTCTATTTGGTAAAATTAGTTAAAAAAATTAGCTAAAAATTAAAAATTTAATTGAAACATGAAAAAGTAACTGATAAGGTAGTTGAAAATTAGGAGATTATAAGCTAACTGATTATTTAAAAAATATTTGCCAAACTAGTTGACAAAGTAGTTGATTTTTTTGTGAAATGACGCAAAACGATATGATAATAATTTAATATTATAAATTAAGCAGGTAAAACAAGAAAATAAAATATGTTCAAGTACCTGAAATCTCAATTGTTACCCTAGGTGGCATTTCATTTCAAGTAACTTATCTATTTAAATAAGGTATTTATCAAACACTTGAAGAAAAATAAGTTAGCTCAAATTTTGGTTAAATAATCTACCTGAAATGACTTGCCTAACAAAGTCTTACTTGTAATACCACGTCTTACCCAAAAGCCTTTAGCAAAACTTTCCCGAGTTGGGCGGGACGCTATAACCACGGTTTCCCGAGGTAGTTTATATCAACTCACAAATCCCAAAACGATTTAAATTGCATTAACTAAAAACAAATCCCCAAAACCAAGATAAAGTCGTCTATTATAAAATATATACAACTCAATTATAAAGACTAAAGACTGACTTGTGATACGCGTCCATGACTAACATCACGTTTCCAAAAGCATCAACGTACCAATAATCACCGATTAATCAACTACTCACCATTTATCGGAAATATCGAAAGGATCAGGGTAGGTTCCTAACATAAACGGTCAACTCACATATATATATAGTCAACATCATATACAATCATAAAACAATCATCACACATATCTGGTACAATCAGAAAACACAGTTCACTGACAATGCCATCATCAACAAGCACACTTTAACGACCAATTGCGAAACCATAAAAAGGCACACCGACGTGTCTAAGGCACACCGTAGATACAATGGCTTTACTGCAACAAGTCACCCTCAGACCCAGGTCATCCCCATGTGCAATGACTTCTCTATGGCGAGAATCATGAGAAGCAACCCACATAGTCATGGAGGCGGTTTCCCACAACCGCTCCATATAAACACCTCCATACACCATATCACATATTCACCCAAACTCTATCATCATACCACAATTGTAACACCCCGACCCAAACCCTACGTCAGGAGCGGTCACTCACAGTAGCTTGCGAGCCTCTATACTTGGCCTACAAAACAACATGGGTCCTTTCCCGCATATTTTTTCCTCACTTATGCGCATCCCAAGACCCTTCCACGAGGTCACCCATCCTAAGACTATTCTTAGCTAAGCAAGCTTAATTGTGGAATGTATTTGCATGGATAACCAAAAGTCCACTTTCTTGATATAAGTAGTATTTTCCATCCCTTTAAGCACTGATCATTTAAACACAACCTCATAAACACCAAAAGAATTATCCATTAAGTAACCATGCGCCTCAACGTCTGCAATTCTCCTCTTAAGTATGAAACACAACCTCATAAACACCAAGCCTTTTATTCGACCAATTAACGCTCTACCGTTAACTTTCCATACCATGCTTAAAGAAGCTCACTAATCACCAAGATGTTGCACCTATTATTGCCAAAATAGTATTACTTATAAGAAAATTTCATAAATCATTTTCCAAAATATAACACTCATAACGAAAATTATAAAGTAAGCACGCCGATTACTGAAAAATAAGCTTTAGGATATCAAAACGAATATAAGAAAGAAGCACATTTACGAAGACTTGAGCAGATCAATATAAAGATGCGAAGATAGAAAGCTCAATTAAATGAGAGATATGAAGGCTTTAAGCTTTAATCAAAAATTGATCAAGAGTTACTTATCTTAAGAAAACAAGCGGAAATATAACAGGTCCAAGAGTAACTCAAAATGATAGCCCAAACAATACTAAAAAAATTAAAAAGGAAATAGTAAAACCAAAATCTTACATTTCTTATATCCATACACACTTAGCCTTTTTTATATATTGACGAATGCCCATCATTTTCAAAAATATCAATACCTAAAAGTCTTACATGAAAACTTTGTGCAACCTATCTTATTAAAATTAGAGCGCTAATCAACCTTTAATACACTTTAATTTACTCACCACTACCTATGAATTCCCTAAAGCCAACGTCTTATCACAAATCCTGTTTGATTTTAGGAGGATTAAATCGTGGTCGATTGAATTCGATCAATTGATTTAAGGGATTTAGGGTTTCAAAAATTTCAATTGATTTGGGTCTTGATTGTTATGTTAATTTGTTATTGAATAATGGATAAGAGTAATATGAGTATTTCAAGTAAATCAATAATTAACAAGTAGGAAAATATGCAACATGAATATCAGGAAAAAATACGGTGGTGATAGGGGAGTATACGTGAAAGCTTGGGGATATTTATAAAAATGTAAATACAAGGTAATTATTTGTAAAAATACGCCAATACATGGTGGTTATTTATAATTTTTCCATTTTTTTAACAAACTTTTACCAAACATCCTGTCTTTTTACCAAGTTTGTCAATTGCCTTAAGTAAGAGTCATCGAAAGATCCGTATCTCTTCCGCTTTACACATAAAATTGTGTGCATAAAACGGAAGAGACTAGGAAGTCAAATGTGACAAACTTATTGTTTGAAATTCGAAAAATTGTTCCCTTCAAAATTGATTGCACTGCGATTTTTGATCCTTCAATTGAGATCTTAAAATAATCCCAGGTTGGTAATTGTGTTCTAGTTTTACTTCCATTTCTAACTCCGTTAAGGTTCCTTAACGTAATTATAACAATAATCTGAATAAAATTTAAAATGAATTTGATTTTGTACAAAACCTGAGTTCTTCGCAATATTTATAAATGATTGTTTATAAAAAAAAATTAAATAATCTAAAGCTTTTTTGTAATCCATTTTTTAGGGGTATTTTTATAAGAAATTATGATTTAAAATTAATAAAATAATGGTCGTCATTTTCTTGTTTGTTTCTTCTCCATTTTTCTTAAATTTTTTATAATGATTTTTTTTTTTGAAAATTTTGGTAGTTTTATTTCAAACAATCAATTTTCTTGATAAAAAGTGAAGGGGAACAAGAATAATGTTTGTGAAATGAGCTTATTTTAGCAACATTGCAACTAATTATGATAAAGAAAATGGTAAACTGGGCAAATGTAGAGTAATGTGTGCAACGTTTCTTTAGAATTTGGCATAACAAAAAAATATTTCAATTATTACCAATAGTGTTTGAGAAAAATAACTAAGTTAGGTGATCTGAGATAATTAAAATTAAAATTCCATAGATATTTCTCCTCTAGCAATGCAGCAGTTAAGAGCAAGTCCAATGGTAATCATTGGCCTTGCTCTAATACCCCACGGAATACCAAGGGTTGTAATTTGTTTGCGTCTTTTTTTATACAATTCAGACTTACGAAGTGCAAGTATTAAGTAAGAAAAAGTAATCTCGTCTCGTATTAAAAAGAGTTGTAAATTAGACCTCAAAGAGAGTAATTAACTACAAATGCAAGTCTTTTAATTATTATTCATGGATAGATATGGCTTCGATTACATTAATTAAAGTAAAACAAATTATTATTCATGAATAGATATGGCTTCGACTACATATGGTCTATGTTTCAATCTAGAACTTGAATATACTCGTTCCTTGCATACCGAATACCGTCTTTAGACCCTGCAGTTATTATTGCAAACATTAGCAAACAAATAAATAATGGAACTAATAAACGATATATCAAAGATTTAGACCTATAGTGCTATAGTAGTAAAAGGGCAGTATAATAAGCCAATAAGGGGTATCAAACAATCAAGTGAATTAACTACAAATGCTAGTCTTTCAATTATTATTCATGAATAGATATGGCTTCGATTACATTAATTAAAGTAAAAAAAATCATTATTATTCATGAATAGGTATGGCTAGCTGATAGCCACTACATATGGTCTATGTTTCAATCTTGAACTTGAATATACTCGTCCCTTGCATGCCGCATACCGTCTTTATAAATTAGACACTGCAATTAGCAAGCAAATCAATAATGGCACTAACTAACGATTTCTCAAAGTTTAGACCTATTTAAATTGAGCTACCATCAACTTTGAATTTCACTCTAGTGCTATAATAGTAAAAAGGGCAGTATAATAAGGTGTAAAGAAATTGATCGTACAAATTATCAAACAATCAAATGAATTAATTAAAACATTTTAGTACATATATATCATTAGACATTAGTTACGTGAGATAATAATAAATTAGATAGAAAATAAATTATCAAACTTACTTGACGTAATCAATTTTAATGATCCCGGCAACAGGATTTGCAATAGTAGAGAAGGCTTCTCTAGAGAGATCAATAGTGCCACCACAATTAGGGCATTGATCCACAATTTTGACTAGAACTGACTTTCCTTCGTTGCATGGGTGTGGAAATGGGTTTGTTTGTCCAGTGCATGTCACCCTAAACATTGTTCCACAAATCTTCCCTCCATTCCATAATTGGTCGCCGGCCGCTGCGATCATCGTACCTTCTGGTGTGTTCCCATAGCATGCCGATGTTTTTTGACAAAAAAGAATGATAATGACGGTGACAATATTTTAGGTTCGAAAGGCAAATTGAAAGTGAAATAGACTAAACTTAAATCATAAAGTAAATTAACATTTGCAAAGTTATATCACAAATTCTTGTTTACAATATGGTAAAATTATACTAGGACTTTCATTTTAAAGATTTGGATTATATATGGACTTATGTTGATAGAAATTGTTTCTAGCTTGATCATATCTTGTAAATTCCCTTTTATAAACCAATTTTGTGTTTATCATCTATACACCTAATTATAGATGGTAGGTCTCTCTTAACACTATTTTATTTTAAGATATAAAAAATGTCACCATTTTTTAATAGAATAGAGTGTAACATTTAATGATAAAATGTTATACCTAAATTTTTGTCACATTTTATCAGGAAATATTTACATTTTGTCGTAAAATGATAACATCTAGCCCGTCTTTATTTTAGACGGATTTGTCCATCTAAACAAGAATTTGTGAATCATAGAACGATGTAAAAATAAAATAAAAGAGCCAATTCGAGTTGTATGGTCACAAAGATCAAATCAAACTTGTATGCTTACCTTAAATTATCAACTACTCCATATTATTCTAGGATAATAAAGCAAGTTTAACTTAGTGTTCAATAGTAATTAAACTACTGTTCAAAAGTAAATAGCTTTAATTTAATTTACTGTGAGATTATATATGAGTGTTGATTAAACTTGTATACTTACGAACATATGAATTATAGAAAGTAGCTGTTCCAGGAACCGCAACCGAAACTGTGAATAGGCAAGCAATAGACACCAAAAGGGTAGCCAAAGCACAAATCTTGAACATACTTGCTTTAGATTTGGGATCAATTTTTGTGAATTAGAAATTAAATGGGATTGTTGTTGAACAAAAAGAATATTCATGTGGTGTATATATACTACATTTGGTTCTTAATTTGATGCAAACTATTAGTCAATGTATTATGTACATCTTTGGAAACGGATATGCAATGCACTTATAACAAATTGATACATGAATAAAATACACTTAATTTGGAAATGGGTCAGAATAGATAACGCATTGGGTGATAAAAAATCTCCATGAGTTGGTATGTTACATACTTACACTTGGAAGAGAATTTTTTTTTTTTAGTAAGGAATACATGAAAATCTAAGACAAGCAAATATATTTCGCAAAATCTTATTTTAGACGGGCTAATCCCCCTCTGAAATAAGACGGACTAAATGTAGCCACTTTACAATAAAATGTTACAATTTTCTAATAAAATGTTATTTTTATTTTCAAGTAAAAAGTGACAGCTTTAGTTATAACATTTTGTCATTAAATGGTTACATTTTATTCAAAAAATGGTGACTTTTGATCCATCTCATTTTAGATCGTCTGAAGCAAGACGTACTCAATATATTTTTTTGAACTTACGCTCTATTTAGTAAATTAGTCAAAAAGTTAGCTAAAAATTGAAAAGTTAACTGAAACATGAAAAAGTAACTGATAAGGTAGTTGAAAATTAAAAGATGATAAGCAAAATGATTATTTAAAAATGTTTGGCAAAATAGTTGAAAAAGTAGCTGATTTTTATGTGAAATGACGCAAAAGGATATGACAATAATAATTTAATATAATAAATTAAGCAGGTAAAACAAGAAAATAAAATATGTTCAAGTACCTGAATCTCAATTGCTACCCTAGGTGGCATTTCATTTCAAGTATCTTATCTATTTAAATAAGGTATTTATCAAACACTTCAAAAAAAAATAAGTTAGCTGAAATTTTGGTCAAATAATCTACCTAAAATGATTTGCCTAACAGAGTCCTAGCTGTAATACAACACCTAACCCGGAAGCCTTTAGCAATTTGGGCGGGACGCTATAACCACGGTTTCCCCAGGTAGTTTATATCAACTCGCATATCCTAAAATGATTTAATTTCATTAATTAAACCGTATCAACTCACACTTCAAGAATTTCATTTGACTGTATATCGTATCGGATACGTATAATCAAACCGTATCGTATAATTTTGATCACCCCTATTGAACCCTGTCTGTTTGTTGATAAAGGGTGGACTCTTTAACTGCAGTGAAACCGCAGTCACGAAGCATTACCATTATCCACGAAAAAGTCTTCATTACACCCTTTTCATTTTCATAACGAACCGGGAGATTATGCACAGACGTAACGGAAACGTGATTGTGGTTCCGGTAAACTAGTTATATACTACCTCTGATCCAGACCAAAGGTAACACTTACTATAAACTGATGAACCATACCAAATGTAACATACCTTATTTGGCCCACAACAATACCAAATTATCCTTATACCCATTTCATATTTACACAAAATGTCATTACATGAGTCACCTATCAACTCACAATTAAACCCACAATTACATGGTCCACCTACTTTTTTCCCTTTTACCCCTCCTTTTTTCACCTTTTTCTTAAATACTTCCTCTGTTCCATTTGATTCTTTATGTTTGCTTTTTGAGCACTATTCATAAGTAAGGATAATCTTTAATATAACTTTTAAAGTATAATATAAAAGATAGTCATGTGAGATCTTGTTTAAATCGTCTTACCGAGTGCATTATGAATATCAAATTTTTATACTTTTCAATAATATATACCTAAAGATATGAACAAACTAAAACATGCATTGATGTACGTGTATAAAGCAAACGTAAAGAACCAAATGGAACGGAGGAAGTACTCCATTTTCCCCTATGTTACCTAGAGGGAGTATATTTTATATATATAGAGAGAGAGAGAGAGAATGAAAGAGTAAAGTTTGCTATATTTTGATATCCAATACAAACATTATGAAGACATATTTAAAGTCAAAATTAATTCCTCTAAGCTAAGGCATGCATGCTACATACTCTTTATTAAAGTTCTGATAAATGAATAGTATAAGGCACATGTATGCTAATACTAATCAAGTTTATTCCTTTACACATGCATTGGTACAATACAGTTGGCACACGAAATAGTGATTCAAAAAGTTATGACAACGGTGTAAACATAAATCATAGGATCTTGATTAAAGCAATAATTACTGAAAGGTACTTACGTGGTGCAGCCATCAGATCTGATAATAAAGTTACTTGAGAAAGATAAAGAATAAACCCTTATTGCTTTGTCTTCTCCTGCCTTCCTTATTCTCTAATTCACTTCCTTAATGTGTGTTTTTAATAATGAATGAATTAGGTTAAAGCTCAAACAGGTGTGCTTATATAGAGAGGTGGCAGGAGGGGCTTAATATAATAAGTGGGCCTGACATGTTAATGGCCTGTAACCATTAACCTTAATCCACTTAAACTAGGACTCCTATTAAAAACCCGAAACAATATATTTAACCATTATTTAATTAAGGCAACTGATATCAGTAATTAGGTCCACATCATAGAGAATTAAATAATAATATAATAATTCTTACATTCTCCCACTTGGACCATATTACTGATCAAAACATAATGTCACGTTTAATTATAACATAAGGCGCGTAGACGGTTAAATTAATACATAATGGGTTTATCTTAATTACCCTGATCATCCCTGAACAACTGGTTGAGTCATGGCGGAGACACTACTATAAAAGAGAAGTGGTCCTTCCATGTACTACGGACCAATCACTTAGAATAATCAGTCTGTACAAGGAGCAAACATAATCCCCAAATAATGTCCTTGAGGAAAAGGACTAATTCTATTTATCGTGCAACAATAATGTATACAATAACAATAATACGATACAGAAAAACGTTCGGAAATCATCATCATAATAAAACATAAATCGATTAATCAAAACATAAGTGTCATTATTACAAAGCACTAGCATGATCCAAACATAAACGAAAAACCTTAATGATTATCCTCCAGACCCATATCAATAGCATGCTTCAAAAATGTCTTTGGAGGTAATCCCTTAGTTAAAGGATCTGCTATATTAGCACTAGTATTAATGTGCTCAATTGACACAGTGTTTTTCCGAACTTCCTCCTTAACTGACAAGTATTTCATTTCCATGTGTTTTATTCTTTTAGAATACTTGTCATTCTTCGAAAAGAAGACAGCTGCGGTATTATCACAATAAATTCTCAACGGCCTTGCAACAGAATTCATAATGCTAAGCCCTGAGAGAAAATTCCGCAACCATAAAGCTTGAATAGTAGCCTCAAAGCACGCTACAAACTCAGCTTCCATAGTGGACGAGTGTGACACCCTCAAATTTGCGGAAAGAAAAAAAATTATTTAAATACATAAAAGATAAGAATACAAAACGAAGGTGTCATAAATAAAAGTTCATAACAAAAAGGAATTAATATAATACATAAAAAGTATCTGAAACGGGAGACATATCTCCCGTATAAATACGGAAATAAAAGAGTGTATAATAATATACAATCCTAAGAACCGAATATAGGTCCAAGGTAATTACTTCGCTCGCTAGCTCGTCAATGTACCCAAAGTATGCATCACCACCTGTTCGACCGCATTAAATATAACCACGGAAGCCACAGTCAGTGGGGAGTAACTCCGAGTCCTCCCAGCCACGAAATGTCGAGTTTAATGAAACATGAATAACATACAAGCAATGTATATGGAAAATACAAAACTTAAACATATATGATATGCTTTTCATGTTATGAAACAAATAACTAACAAATAACCTAGCATGTGAAAGCTATCATGTGAAACCGATAATAAACTATAACTCGAGGTAGGGAAGCTGGTATGCGAGCTCAGAGGTTCCTCTCAGAAACATGGCCGTGATACACTCAAACCCTAATCAACACGTAATCATGTGAATCAGTTAACAACCAGTAATCCAAACTCTATCAATCTTAGCCGGCTTGCATCTCACCTTCTAAAACTCATAGAATCATCAAACCTGAAAGACCAATACGTCTACAAACAGGCATAAGTTCTTAGCACAGTCAATAGAAGACTTCTGTAACTCGAGTCTATACCACGAGGTAGGATATACTTATATATTTAGGCTCAGCGGTTACCCTAATAACATGCCCCAAATACAAAGCACACATCTAGGCTCAGCGGTTACCTTTAAAACATGGCCCAGATCCAAAGCACATATCTTAGCTCAGAGGTTACCCTAATAACATGGCCAAGATACCACTCTACCCTAATCCTAGACTGCGCAGACCCAGAGAAATGCGGAAAAACATCGCACCCAAGACTCATCACATGAGTACCCCTAAGGAGATCCACCAAAGGGTTGGATAGTACTTAAGCTGACTCCATTCCCCAAAGTGGAAGCAATGGCAGCCATGCCCCGACTTGGATATAAACCTTCCAAGCCGGGACACAAAAGCTATTAAGCTGCAAACTCCATATGCTCGTTAAAGATAGTAAGGCCTATTAATGTCATGGTCCAAGATACTCATTTAGAATTAGAATGGTCAAGACGCCATATAATCATAATTCTCTATGGGTACTTAGTCAACACGACATATATCATACAATTACACAGTCACGGGAAAAACGTCCTATCATGTGACTAATTGCATATAAATCACATTCAAATATCATATCGCCTCATATCTACTAAGGCTTATTCATTCATTCATTAAAATAAAACCTTACCTGAAGACAAATCCCCGACCCGAGTCCCGCGACGGGTCATCAGTCAAAACGGGGCTGACTAGATCGTAGTTTGACCACACCCGTTTGGTCAAACCGGCTAGAAACAGAGTCTTAGCCATCGAGGCTTGAACATAAGAATATCACATTCCTTTCATGCTATTTCATTCAATTTCTAACATGTGAATTATTAATTCATACGAAAACCCGCTTGACTTACATGATATCAAATTAAACTAAAATCTCGTATTATAATTTCTAACATGTGAGAAATAATAATATAATGAAAATCTTTTAATTAAATAATTTACTTATTAAAATTTCCCACTTGCTAAATATTACAAAACACGATAAAATAACAATACTCCAAAACCGTCACAAGTCCAAGGGGACCCACGGTTCATTTTGGACCGGTTTTGGTCATCTTTTCTAAAAACCGTTTCTTAATATTTCCCGCATGCCTAACATATTTAAAACCCGTCAAAACAACAACAAAACAATCAAGTATCGACACAAGACCAACGGACCAAATCACGGCCAACCAGACCGGACCTGGACCGGGCCTGAATCGGCCTGAACCGGCCTGGTTTGGGTCGGTTTCCAGCCCCCCAAAACAGCCACCCTACACGGCCCCACCAACAAACAACCCCAAATTATTTCCAACATGTTTTAATTAACAAACAACCATTTTAACAACAAATTAAACCATCATCATACAAAAATCATGATTATGAACAAATCATCCAAATATGTCAAGAACACTAAACATGTCATAAATTCATACAACATAATAATCATAACCACCTATAATGTTACTACTTAAAAACCGTAAATCATAAACAACAACTAAACAAAAACAAAAGATATGTAACATTTATTCGTCGAGTAACTCGGAATCGTTACCTTAGCTAGCAAAATCAAGTAGCACCAAA
>JAIUZE010074818.1:0-46127 GCA_022085475.1 Heliosperma pusillum
ATGTTCAAGCCTCGATGGCTTAAGACTGATGTTTATAGCCGGTTTGACAAACGGGTTTGGTCAAAACTACGATCTAGTCAGCCCCGTTTTGACTGATGACCCGTCGCGGGACTCAGGTCGGGGATTTGTCTTCAGGTAAGGTTTTATTTAAGGAATGAATGAATAAGCCTTAGTAGATATGAGGCGATATGATATTTGAATATGATTTATATGCAATTAGTCACATGATAGGAAGTTTTTCCCGTGACTGTTTAATTGTATGATATATGTCGTGTTGACTACGTACCCATAGAGAATTATGAGTATATGGCGTCTTGACCATTCTAATTCTAAATGAGTATCTTGGACCATGACATTGATAGGCCTTACTATCTTTAACGAGTATATGTTCACTGCTTGATAGCTTTTGTGTTCCGGCTTGGTGGATCTCCAAGTCGGGGCCTGGCTGCCTTATTGCTTCCACTTTGGGAATGGAGCCAGCTTTAGTACTAGCCAACCCTTTGGTGGATCTCCTTAGGGGTACTCATGTGGTTGTATCATGAGTCTTGGGTGCGATGGATCTTCGCATTTCTCTAGGTCTGCGCAGTCTAGGATTAGGGTAGAGTTGTATCTTGGCCATGTTATTAGGGTAACCTCTAAGCTAAGATATGTGCTTTGGATCTGGGCCATGTTTTAAAGGTAACCGCTGAGCCTAGATGTGTGCTTTGTATTTTGGCCATGTTATTAGTGTAACCGCTGAGCTTAAATATATAAGTATATCCTACCTCGTGGTATAGACTCGAGTTACAGAGTTAAAGAAAGTCTTCCTATGACTGTGCTTAAGAATTATGCCGTGTTTCTAGAAGTATTGGTCTTTTATGTTTGTATGATTCTATGAATCTTAGAAGGTGAGATGCAAGCCGGCTAAGGTTGATAGAGTTTGGATTACCGGTTGTTAACTGATTCACATGATAGTTTGCATGAGTAGCTTAGCCTTCACATGCTAGGTTATATGTTAGTTATTTGTTTCATAACATGAAAATCATATCGTATATGTTAAGGTTTTGTATTTTCCATATACATCTCTTTTATGTTATTCATGTTTTATTAAACTCGACATTTCGTGGCTGGGAGAACTCGAAGTTACTCCCCACTGACTGTGGCTTCCGTGTGTATATTTAATGCGGTTGGCAGGTTTGTGATGCATACTTGGGTACATTGACGAGCTAGCGAGCGAAGTATTACCTTGGACCTATATTCGGTTCATAGGATTGTATATATTATACACTCTTTTATTTCCGTATTATACGGGAGATATGTCTCCCGTTTCAGATATTTTTTATGTATAATATTAATTCCTTTTTGTTATGAACCGTTTTCTTTAAGACACCTTTGTTATGATGAATATATTTAATAGTAGGTTCCAGTTTTAAATTTTACCGATTTTTCTAAAGTGAACCTATTAGAAACGTATTCTCATCTTTTATTTATTTAAATTACTTTTTTATCTTTCCGCAAATTTGAGGGTGTCACATCAGCCGCTCCATCTTTCTTTCCTCCTCTTTTATTTGTAGATGCTTGGGCCGACTTAGCCAAAAACTCCGGAGTTTTCACGATATTTAAGCATTTCTTCATATGCACCACCTACACTTTAAATTAGTATTATAAAATATGATAAAATTGTGTTAGTTAAATTATAATTATATACAAATAACAAAAAAAATTAAATACCTCTCATATGATTCGGCTCCTTCTTCCTTTTGACAACCTTATACATGTTGTCCCTTAACCGTCTAGTGCATGTCTCATTGTACCTTTGACGTACAATATACTCTAATCCCGCCGGCCAGTCAAATGTTTTCTACAATTTAAAAGGTAAGTATTAGTAAAATAAATTATTAATTGAAAATTATAATAATATAACAAAATATAAACAAAAAAATATATCCTAAAATTATTGAACTATTCCTCTTTTTGTGTGGATGTAGCCTTGGTCCAACAACTAGGAGCAACCCCCGTCATCTTCATCTTTGTACTTTGAGTACAACCTCGTACAACCTTTTGAGACGAAAACCTGAAAAATAATATATATATATAGAGAGAGAGAGAGAGAAGCAAGTTCTAATGAGTCCACCATCTTTTTTGAGTCCATGAGTCCTCATCTTGGCCTTTGGATGAAGGGGATGGAGGGACAAGATTAGAACAAGATGAAGGCTAAGATTAAAAGAAAAATGGATGGTCAAGATTAGAACAAAATGAAGGGGCAAGATTAGAACAACATGAGTGGATTTTAATGACTTTCACCTACATTACGTGTCTAACTTTAACTATTATTTTTGAAACATCAAGCTAAAATATGATTTTGACTATAGAAATTTATATTTATGTAACTTTAAGACAAGTTTATGTGATTTTAGTCTTTCATGAGTATAACTTTAGTCATTACGAGTATAACTTCAACCTTTTTTTTGTGTAACTTTAAATCAAAATGTGATTTCGACTATATAAATTTGAATTTATGTAACTTTAAGACAAGTTTATGTGATTTTTGCTTTATTATTAGGCTAACTTTAGTCATTAAGAGTGAAACTTCAACCATTATTTATGTAACTTCAAACTAAAATGTAATTTCGACTATTTAATTTAATTTATGTAACTTTAAGATAAGTTTATAGGATTTTTGCCTTTTTATGAGGCTAACTTTAGTCATTAAAAGTGAAACTTCAACCATTATTTATGTAAATTCAAACTAAAATGTGATTTCAACTATCTAATTTGAATTCATGTAACTTTAAGACAAGTTTATGTGATTTTTGATTTATTATGAGGCTAACTTTAGTCGTTAAGAGTGAAACTTCAACCAATATTTATGTAACTTCAAACTAAAATGTGATTTTGACTATCTAATTTGAATTTATGTAACTTTAAGATAAGTTATAGGATTTTTGCCCTTTTATGAGGCTAACTTTAGTCATTAAGAGTGAAACTTCAACCATTATTTATGTAACTTCAAACTAAAATGTGATTTTGACTATCTAATTTGAATTTATGTAACTTTAAGATAAGTTTATAGGATTTTTGCCTTTTTATGAGGCTAACTTTAGTCATTAAAAGTGAAACTTCAACTCTTATTTGTGTAACTTCAAACTAAAATGTGATTTCGACGGTACAAATTTTAATTTTTAGCATTTTTATGAGGTAACATTATCCTTTATTAGTGAAACTTCAATTATTATTTGTGTAACTTTAGTCATTTATAGTGTAACTTTATGCTTTAGTCTTTGCTAGTGTAAATTCAGTCCAAGCTAGTGTAACTTCAGTCCAAACATATGTACGTAACTTCAGTCCAAACATATGTAACTTCAGTTATATAACTATCAATTGTGTAACTTTAATCTAAAATAGTGTAACTTTAGATATGGAAATAAAAACATTATAAAAAAAAAAGATCTAAAATAAATAAATAAAAACAAAACAAATTTGAAAAAAAAAATAAAAAACATAAAAAAGAAATGTGTAACTTCGGTAAAAAAAATGTGTAATTTCAGTCATTAAAAGTGTAAATTCAGTCAAGTGTAACTTCAGTATCTAAAAGTGTAACTTCAATCATTAAAAGTGCAACTTCAGTCACAAACATAAAAAATATGAAATTTTAAAAACGAGATCTAAAAATAATAACATATATTCAAAATAAAGAAAAAAGGAAAAATAAAAAATAACATCAATAAAAAAAAAACGATATCTAATTTTTAAAAAAGTGTGTTACTTTCATCAGATCTGAAAAAAAAAAGACAATATAAATAATGTGTGTTACTTTAATAATCAGTAGATCTTGCTTGCGACGGATCGGATCTTGCGACGGGTATTTTGTGAGAGGAAATGGGTAGAGGGGACAAGGTGGGCACCCCCCATGTGCTTCTCCACTCACCCTTGATGGGTATTTTGTGAGAGAATATGGTATCCGTCTTAAGCTTGCGACGGATAGTGTCCGTCACAAATGAGAATTTGTGTTTAATAATATCAAGTAGTGTAACATTTAAGGTCATTTTGTTTTACTTTAATAGAAAAAAGAAACCACTACAGCCACTAAAGTTACAGATTTAAAAAAAGAGATGAAAAAAAGCATAAAATTTCCAGATCTGAAAAAAAAAATTCAAATGTGTCACTTTAATCCATAAATGTGTAACTTTAGTCCATAGTAATGTAACTTCAAAAACCACCAACAAAACAAAAAATATTATTGGGTAACTTTATTCATTGATTGTGTAACTTTAACCATTTATAACAAACATAAAAAGTTTAAGAAAATGGTGGTTTTAAATCTGGAAAATAAAAATAACAACATAAAAATTTGAAAAATAGAAAAGTAGATCTAAAAACACATAAATTGTGAAAAAAAAAAGATATCTAAATTAGGTGGGGCAAATCTGAAAAAAGAAAAAAAAAGAGAGAGAAGAAGAAGGAGAGGAGGCGGCAGGGGGGCGACGGCGCGGTGGCAAGGAGGCTGGAGGAGGCGGTGTTGGGGCTGGAGAAGGCGGCTAAGCAAGGAGGAGGACGTGGGTTGCGACTGGTGGAGGAGGACGCCGGTGGCAGGGGACGGGGGAGGCGCGCAGTGGCAGGGTGAAGGTGGAGGTGGTGTCGGCGAAAAAAAAGAGAGGATGATAATAGGGGGAAGCGGCGACGGCGTCGGAAGGGAGACAGAGGTAGAGGCGAGTTGGCGGTGGTTTGCGTCGTTGGAGGAATGAGGAGTTGGGGTGGTGGTGGAAGGAGGGTGGCGGCGGAAGGAGGATGCTCTTTTTCTTTTTCTTTTTTTTACATATCTAGAAATGGTGGTTGGTGGTGGTTGCATGGTTGACGAATGGTGGAAAGGTGGCGGACGGTGGACAGGTGACGGCGGAAAGGAGGTGGTGGTGGGGGAAGCAGGGGAGATCCGGCGCCGGCGTTGGAGGAGTGAGTGGCGGTCGGCGGTGTTGATGAATGTGGGAGAGGAGTGTATTTTTTGGGTTTTTTTTTGAGAGAATTGAAGAGAGAGAAGGGAGGTAGAGAGATAATAGAAAATGTGAGAATGAGAGTGAAGAAGAGTGAAGAAGAGTGAAGAAGGTTATTAATACTAGGGTTTCAATGGGAAGGGATTTGGTGTGTCTCACCATCTTAACCATTCATTTTGTTTTAATCTTAGCCACCCATCCTTCTAATCCAGGGGCTTGGATAAGGACTCAAGGACTCAAATATACTAAGAGGACTCATTTGAACCCACCTCTCTCTCTCTCTCTCTATATATATATATATATAGGCAAGATCCGGTGAGTCCACCTAATTAATTGGGTCCGTGAGTCCACGTAACAATATCACAGACTACATATTAAAATATCACGCATAAAACTTGACACGTGGATCCTATTATTCACCCACACAAAACCAGTAAAAAAAAAATAGGCTTCTTACGCAAGACATAGAACTTTCTCTCTCTACAATTTCAAAACAAACTCAACCGTCATATACTTTCACTCACTCTCTCTCTCTCTAAAATCGAACAAATCCACACGAAATATCAACGATTCAACTCAACTTCGTCTGGAATTACACTTAATTCACCAATTTCAGTGTTGTTTTGGACAAAATCGTTGAGGTAATTTCTATTTTCCTTTTTTCTGCTGTTTTTTTTTAGTTGATTTTCGAGCACTATTATTGTGTAATTTGTTCGAAATCACTTGATGCATGTTGATTTTGTGCCACAATTGTTGTATAAGTAGTGAAAAAGTTAATTAATCGATAAATAGTAGAGAAAATTGACTTTCTAAATGTGTTAATTCATGTTCTTACTTTGAAATTGAAATTATTTTAGTTAGCCATCATTATTTCGACATTTTGAAGTAAAATTAGGTTTAATTTTGTAAAAATAAGTTTTAGTTGCAGGAATTAGGTTTTTTAATTGTGTAATTCTGGAAATTAGGGTTTACTAGTACGAAATTGATATTGTTTGAGAATGTAATTGATAAATTGAGAGTTATTAATGTAGATCTTCATCTTGGCTGTAATATTGTTGTTGAAAGTGATATTCATGTTTAAGAGTCAGAAATAGTTTGATATTGTTGTTCGTTTGATGTTGTATTGAATTTGATATTGTACTACTGCAATAGTGTTACATTCATGTTCTTGTTTTCCAAAATATATTGTAGTTAAATGTAAGCGTGGATTCATTTGATATTTTTATATTTTGATACCGTGATATTGTTACTATAGTGTTATGATATTGTCATTCGTTTTGTGTGATATTGTTGTTTACATGTTTTGATATTATAATACTGTGAATATGAAATTGTAAAATAGTTATTTGTATATTGTAATTTAATCTTTGATATTTGGTGATATTAATGCAGTTATTAAGTAACATGAAGTTGACAATTAAAAATCCAAAGATGCCTCTAAAAAAAGGGGATGCGGCTGAAGAAACATTAGTCGTAATGCAGAAGAAACTTATCAGTAAACAAAACAAACCAAAGACGAAAAAGAGGCCGCTGGAAGAAAATGTTGACACTGAAGAAACATCACCGAAGAAGTTGAAGAGTTCTAATAAAAAGAAAAGTAATGGTGATGAGAATAAGAAATTGGCGACAATAAAACCAGTAGTAGATGACAAAATGGCAACAAATAAACTTCAAACGAAATGTCGACCAGGGCAGTTGGTGGAGTTGATTAATGGCCTCAGTAAAGAACAAATAGAAGCTGTTAGGGAGATTGGATTTGGTGGTTTGCTGCAGTTAAAGGTGACAAAGTTACCACATGGCATCCTGCCTTGGATTTTAAAGGCATTTGACTACACATGCAATATGTTTAAGCTGAAGAAGACGGAGTTTATAATTACAAAAGATGATGTGCATGATATCTTTCTGCTGCCTCGAGGAGAAAATCAGGTCGTGCTTGCGCAAACGGGTAACACCGTTTCTGTGACGGACAACAGACTGAAAAAGGAATGGAGGTTGCGGTTTGACGTGCAAAATAGTTCAGATCCAATTATGGTGAAACGTGTCTTTAAAACACTGCGTGGGAGTAACGATTCTAGAGATGAATTCAAGAAACTGTTTGTTTTGTTCAGCGTGTCAGTTTTCCTGGCACCAACTTCTAATAAAACAATAGACTTGAAGTTGGTAAGAGCTGTCGCTAATGTTGAGAACATCCGGGCTTATGACTGGTGTGATTATATTTTCAGAGAGATGGTTAATAGTGTAAAGGTATTTAAACAGGGTGGAAAGTCAATTGTCAGCGGTTGTATATTGGTTGTAATGCTGGCGTATTTCCATCGCTTTAATTTCAAAGGAGATGTTTTGGGACACACGTTACCTCTTATAAGCCACTGGGATGATGAGAAGTTGTCAAAAAGGGTGCAAGATGAAAAGAAGACAGGATCGTTGGGTAATGCGCCATTGTCGAAGATTGACTACCCAATCAGTCTACAACAACAAGGTCAGAAAAATAAACAAATTCTTTATTTTTAATGTACTTAAGTTTAAATAAGTTTTGAACAAGTACTAATATATCATATATTTTTCAGATAAACCAGAGGCGGTGAGAGGTACGCAAAATTCAGATAAGGGACTTGATGAAGAACTTGAAGAAGAAGTTGATGAAGAATGTGAATCGAAAGAAGGGTACTTGATGGTAAAGCTGCCAAAAGGGGTTGAAAGCGATAAACAAATTAAAGCTCGATCGATTGATGTAAGCTCTCGTTACTTGTGGTTTTTCAGTTACAACAAATTTAAAATATGTGTCTCCTAGCTTGGTAAGATAATTTCTATTGTTATATAGGATGCTACTGCTTAAAGATTGTTGTGATATTGTTTCTAAAGTAGTATGATATTGTTGTGTTTAAAGTGTGATATTCTATCTTTATGATATTGTTGTGATATTGCTGTGATATTGTTGTGATATTTCTCTGATATTGTTGTGATATTGTTGTAATATAGCTGTGATACTGTTCTAATATTGCTCTGATATTAATGTGATATTGTTGTAATACTCAATAAAGCTTAATATATTTATCTTTGGATATGGCAGGGAGCTCATGAAATATATTTACGTATGAAGAGGGATAATGAGTTGTTCTTCTCAAGATACGTAAATAATATGAATAAGCTCGGTAAAATGAAACCAACAAAAACAAATGATGAGCCAAGTACATCTGTACATGATGAAGCAACAGAAGACAGCGCTGCTGAAGAAGTGGTTGTTAACAATGAGGAAAATCCATCGGCGAAGCAAGCTCCAGCTCCTGCTCCAGCTCCTTCTCTGTCCCAAACACAACCTGCATTAAGAGATCCTGACTACCACACCTTTATTGATGGTTTGGTAGCTAGTTCGTATGAGAAGGAGAAAGCAAAAAGAGGGCTGCCTACGTTTGATATTTGGACTGATATGTTAAAAATTCAGTACAAAGAATTGAACAAAAAATATGGAGGATGTTTCGACAGAGATCTTTTGAGCGACGACGATTTGGAGTGCGCTGATGAAGAAAATGATGAGGAAGTTGATGTGACTAACTTGAACAGTGATGATGGCGGAGAAGCTGAAAAGCGGAATGATGAGGAGGAATGTTTTGATGATTTTGTGACAAATATAGTTTTAGGAGTTACTTCTAATATTCAGCACATGTTTGAAGATACAAATGTTGTCAATCAAAAGGATGACATTGAATCAAATGTTCCAGATGAGGGAAATCAGAATAGGGATTTCGATGATGGTAAACCGGATGATAGTAACATTTCTGCACAGAGATGCATTATTAAGTATTTATTGCACTCAAATGTAATACCAGCTTCAGCAGGTATGGTACCCTATCATTTGGGGTGTACCTTGGACTGTGGTTTGCCGAACGAGGACTTGCCAATAGTCTCGGAATTTATGTTGAAAAATGAGCTTTTATATGCACCGGTCATGCAGCTTAGGAAGGAGGTGATGGATTATTGCTTCCTAAATGATTATTGGTGTGATAAGACGCAAGTTTATCTTATAGATCTTTTTTTATAAAAATGTGAATACATGAAATATTGCGCCCTATTACTGTTGAAAAACTAATCTTATCATCTGCCAAAATGGTACAGAGAAATTGTTTGCAACTTCGGAGTTTTCCATAACACAACGAAGAAAGACATTGAGAGTTTGTTGCCTAATACAATTATAGAAGCAATTGTGATCGAACCGTGGGCCATAATGCTAAATAAAATGCAAATGGCAGGAAGTGGCAGTACAAGACCGCGAAGGATTTTCTTCGGCATTGCACACTCAGTATGTCCAACATAAACTTCATACGTTTACATGTTATATAATTGATAAAGTAAAAATGATAATTTGCGCTTAAAAACAAACAGATTGTTGTACAGAAGATGATAGATATAGACCACGATGATGCGGATAATGGTGAGTTGAAGAAATATAAGGCATAAGTCTTTAGTACATGGGATATGTGGTCAGAGTTTTATGATGAACCACTAAATTTGAATGCTGAAATGGTAAGAAATTTAAAATACTTTCAATTGTGATATTGCATTGTATTTTGTATGATATTGTTTATAGTACCATGTGATATTGATTTTTTTTTTTTAAATAAAATTGTAGGTGTTCATACCTTTACTTTATGAAGAACACTTCTTCTGCGTGTGTATTGACTTTGTGAGGGAAAAATTGTTCTACCTGGACAACAGATGTTATGATGATTTTGATGAAACGACATTTGCATACATGACTGATGTTGTTGTAAGTTCAAGTTTTAAAATAAAAGTAATCAATTTATCATCTCGTTAGATAATCATGAAATTGACTAGTTGTTTACTTAAAACACAAACAGGCAAATACATATGCCGAGTACCTTGTCAGCAAAGGCACTGAAAATGCTGTAAAGGTAAAGAAATTCATGATGATAAATGTGCCCTTTGATTGGCAAACTCGGGAGCACAACCTGGACTGTGGAGTATTCATGATGTTTCACATGATGTTTTTTTATGGTGATATTTTTGATTGTGAATTATACAACGTCGAGAAGAGAGGCTTATATAGGGGAGAGATAGCAGCGACACTCATCTTGAGTGATTTTAATGGAAATAGGAGTAAGGTTCTGGAGAGGGTAACAAGACATAATGAGATGAAAGTTAAATTGTTACCTAAATTGCTGTCAAAAAGAGAAAGAATCAATAAGAAAAAGACGAAAGGAAGAGCTGGGAAAAAGAATGTTCAGACCCCAGATTCGAAAATCAAAGGTTACTCTTTTTAACTCAACCTTGTATGATAACATCAATTTATTATGAATACACTATATATTGAATAACATAATCTATTTTCTAGACATGGTGGAAGATGGTCCTGCCAGTGTCGTGGGCAGCAGTAGGCGGGGAAAGTCAGATGGGCTTGGATGCACGTTCAACTGTGGTATGACAGATGATAAAGTACTTCTTGTTTCCAAGTTTATGAGGGCTAACCAAGCACTCTTTGCTAAAATGTTAAGTACGAGGAAAGAAGTGCTAGACTACTGCCTATTGGACGACCACAATTTATCATTAGAGTATGATTTTTCTACATCTCTGACAGGCACACAACATATTATAGTATATTTTTTTTTTGTGATACTTATTGGTTAGTGTTGTGATACTGTGTTTAGAAAGGTGTGATATTGTTATGACAAGACATTATTACTCCATCCTAGTTTACTCTAGTTGTGTGCTCCATCCTAGTTTTCTTAATGTTTGAATTTTGTTATTTATTTATGTTTGAAACAGCGAGGTTGTTGCCGTCTATGGCGATGGTCGATCACTTACCAGAGGGGATATTTTGTCCTTGCGTCCAACTGTGCCTGTCAATACTGTCGTGATTGAATGTTGGGCACTTATTTTGAACCACATTGAGCACACAGAAAAAAGTGAAACAAGTTTAATGTTTTTTGGAATTGGGCACATGGTAAGACATTGTATTAAGTTTTATGTATGCATATTCAGACTTTAGATAGGAGGAATAACTCATCTAAAAAAACAACTTGTTACGTTTTTTTATACAACAGGATGTTATACACACTTTGATTGAACATGAAGGAAAAGGGGATGAAAACAAGGATCAGAATATACAAAAGCTTTTTGACACATGGGATGAATTTGTATCAAAGAACACTGTTCCCTGCAACTGGAAGGCAGATCTTGTTTTTGTGCCGATGGTATGGGAAGATCATTATTTCTGTGTTTGTATAAATTTCACTCGCGAGATGGTTGAAGTGCTGGACAATACAAAGTATGACCAATGGGAGGAAACAATTATATACAAGGCTGCAGATTTGTTGGTATGGTTTACTGATACTTCTGAATTGGTTATGAAATTGTCACTGACAGTATGTTGAGTAATTGTTTGATTATGAAATTGTCAGTAATCATTTCGTTTAATTTTGTAGGCTAGTCATATGAGTGACTACTTGGAAGGAAAGGGTGATGAAAGAGCAATAGATTTAATTGCATTTCCAGTTGTGCACATCAAATTCAATTGGCAAACTTATGAGGAAAACAATATTGAATCTGGAAATTTCTTAATGATGCACATGATTCGGTATGAGGGGGATATTTTTGAGGCTGACCTGAAGTCAAAAGTGTATAGGCGCTACTACTGGGCAGAAATGGCAGCAGCGTTGCTTTTAGCTGACATAAATGAGGAGAGGGCGAATTTGATTGACAGGGTTAAAAAATTCAGTCTGACTAAAGGCGAAATTTGGAAAGAAGTGAAGCCAAAGAGAGGAAAGACTGGAACTGTAAAGGAAAAGAAGGGTGCAGCTGAAGAGGAGGTTGATAAAGTAGATAGTTTCACTAAGGAGAAGGAGGATACTATCGAGATAACAAGGATTAACACTGAAATACCTGTACTTCATAACCCCCCTAGACAATATGACACAATACAAGGGGATATTGAAGATGGACAACCAAAAAGAGTCTTTAAACGCTACAAGAGGCCTGCACACAGTAGGGGTAGAGGTCAGAGTAGAGGTCGTGGAAGAAATTATTCTCATTAGTTAGATTGGCTTGACAATGATCTTTTATGTAATGTAATAGTGAAACTATTAGTGACACTCTTATTTTGTGATACTGTTTGGGATTCTGAATGATATGGTATCTGATATGTATTGATATCGTAAAATGTTGGTGATTAGCAGAAGTGACATATTTTAATGTGATATTGTTATGCATGTAGTGTGATATTGTTGTGTTTAAAGTGTGATATTGTATTAGAACATGTTGACAATATATTGATATTGATATTGTAGAAAAGGGTGATGGTGAACTTGTTGACAAAGTAACATTGTTTCTTGTAACATGTGTGATATTGTTTGATATAACATGTGATATTGTGGTATCATTAGTGTGATATTGTATATATGAGAGTATGAACTATTAGGTTAATATATTAAAGAAAGATGGAGAAACATAAATTCTTTAATTAACAACTTGAAGAAAATGGAAAAACGTTACACAAATATAACTATTGTGGTATTTCTGTGACAATATAAAGAGTATACGATGGAAACGATTTGGAACAATATTCTAAGAATGAACAAATTGTGTTTGCTTAGTTTCTTAATTGAAGATAATGAAAACAAAAATCTTATTTGCTTAAGTGAAGCTGTACTATGGACGTCATCATCATGCACCCCGTACTATTAAAGAATATCCGAGAGGGGAGAAATCTGCAAAAGGAAAGGAAAGAAAAAAACATCTTAGTATCATATTTATAAATGTGAAATTGGTACAACTACTACTATTGTTAAGTTATGTGATATTGTATTATAGAACAAGTGATATTATTTACGTGGAACTGTGATACTGTTAAAACAGGTGCGTCTTAATTGTTGAACAAAAAACATGAACTTAAATATAAATTAATTAAGCATCATAGAAAAAGGTAATTTAAAATAATATATTGAAACATAAGAGAATGGGGCAACAAAAATAACTAACCTCAGAGGCATTATCAGTAGAATGATGTGAAGTTGGATCATCAGAAGAAGAATTCGGACAGTTACGTTTATCATGATGTGCCATTTCTTTACAATTATTGCAGAACCTTTTCGGCTTTTGTGCCTTTGCAATGCACTGTTGTTTCTTAGAGGTCAACCTCTTCCCACTTCCCTTGTTTTTTGATTCCACAGGTGGTAATATATGAAGCTCAGTTGAAGACTTACACCCGAGAAGCATCTCTAACTCTTGTTGTTTCGTCATTGTTTCAGAAACCGGCTGCAATCTATATCTAAATGTCTTCAGCAGATCAGTGAGCTCGATTACTTTAATTGCAGGTTCGGGTTGAGATTTTAACAGAGTCAAGGTGGAGTAGAACTCTGACCAAACAGTTGAAACATGCATCTTGAGCACATCCGATGAATCAAAGTCGTCCATCAACTGCCCATGAACATCATAAAGAGGCATTTTTTTGGTATTCTTTATCCACCTACTAAGAAGATACTTATCAGGTATCTTCTTCACCCCTTTACCTGAGAAGATCCATATAATGTGTTTGCATATGTAGCCTTTTCTCTCAAACATCTTGCATGAACATTGTGCATCAAATGTTGTAGGATTAAATTCTACTGTGTAGGTCTTACGCAATATGGAATCTTCAACATCAAGGACCCTTGTAGTGGCATCCCTTGAACAATCTCCAGCACTACATGAATGCAAAGAATCGATACACTGTTGTTGGAATTCGTAAAACAGTGAGTGTGTGTATACAGTGGACGCGTGAATCTCTAGGTGAAGAAGGGTTTTGGTTTGAGGTAGCGAGTGGTCACTATCTCTATCAAGAGACTTTTGCGTATACCGTTGCTGATCCATAGCACTCTGGAAGCGCATCAAAAACTCCACAAGGGTGCCGCAAGGGTTCTCGAACCGCTTGAAGAAACTGTTTTCGCTCTCAGACCGTTGGGTTGTTCTTAAAAGACAACCTAAAGGAATGTCGCGATAATAAGCGGGAATCCACTTTTTACGAATAGAAAACATATACCTCAGCCATCCATTTTCTCCCATATCAAACTCATTGATCAAAGCAGACCACCTCTCTTCGAAGTCACAAGGCTCTAGGTCAGAATCCCAAACAACAGAATTCAATTTGCTTACAAAGTCTGTCTCTTTAAACACATTTGTGCCTACCTTTTCAGGTAACTTGTGCATGATGTGCCACATGCAAAACCGATGGGCAGCTGTCTTAAAAACAGCAGGAACTGCAATTTTCATAGCAGGGCATTGATCCGTAAAGAAACAATGGGGTTCCTTGCCACCCATAGCATCTAAGAATTTCTCAAAAATCCATTTAAAATTCAGTTCATTCTCATTAGACATTAGGGAAGCACCAAAGGTGACTGACTTCTTGTGATGGTCAATGCCAGTAAAAGGAGAAAAAATCATGTTGTACCTGATAGATAAAAAATAGTTGAGTTAACTAACAAAATATAACATGTGACTTTTGCTAAAGATACAGTATCACATAGTATGTCTGATAATATCACACCTATCCGTATACAATATCACGGATTCTACAAAAATATTATTACTGATTGATGACAATATCACAACTATGTTGGAAAAAATCACAACTATGGAAGTTAATCTGCCTTAATTTCTACTGATTAACAGTCAAAATGGAAAATATAAGATTGTACCTGTTAGTTGAATAGGTTGGATCAAATGTCAGCGCCTCACCATATAGGGAGTAATTACGACGTGCTTCTGAATCAGCCCAAAAAACACGAAACAAGCACTGATCCTCATCCACATCATAGGCATAATAAAAGCCTTCCCTAGTTTCTGAATGTTCTTGAAACTGATTTATAAACATTTGCGCATCCTGCTGCCCTATAAAGCACTTGATTTCCCTTCCAAAATTCTTAAAATCAGTCAAAGAAGCACCAATATTCTGATACCCATTAACATATTCCTTATAAGCCCTGAAACTAGTAGTTGGGCCTATATTGATCTTGCAATTATCAATGATTGTTTGTTTTTGGTGTAGAGTCAGTTTCCTTGACATTTTCTGAAATTCTTTAAACTTAAGAGGACAAAGTAGGTGATTATGGGAAGCATGAAACTGAGCAACAGAAAAGAATGGAACTTCAACTTCGTCGATTGTTATGAGTGTATATTTGAAGTAAACTCTGGCTTTACAACCGATCCTAGTGATCTTAGTCTTCTTCGGATCATATGCCTTGCCCTTTCTCTCCGGTTCTTCACCAGTTGGCGGCAAAACTGCCTGCTTAGAGTCCCGGAAACCTTCCCGGTTACACACAATCAGTTTTGACTTTATGTCACCATTATGACGAAACCTTTTAGTTGAAGACAACCTTGGCTCAAATCCGCATGCTATTGCATAAGACTCATAAAACTGGACACATTCCTCAATTGAACAAAAGAGTTGACCTAGTATAGGTGTACATTGAGGGGGAACATTCCTCACCCATTCCTCCGAACCTCCAGGGGTCACCGTCATAGAAAGGTGATTCCCAGCATGCACATCAGAATCTTGTAGGCATTGTGGAGTAGAAACAGACTCAACAGAAGAATTAGAGGTGTTATCAACAGCATCGGTTAAGGCAATATCACCTAGCATGAAAAGAAATTTAAGTTACAATGTTGTGCAGGATATGAGATTCTTTTGAGTAAGATGTGATACTGTTAAGAGTAACATGTGATACTGTTAAGCGTAACATGTGATACTGTTAAAAGTAATTCAATACGTGATATTGTTAACAATAGTATGTGATACTAAATCAAATAATTTAATAAAACACTGACAAGTATGTACATTAATAAAATAAAACAAAAATAACGCATGCAATAAGTTGAAAGGTGTAAAAATCAATAGAATAGACTATAACAATAAATTGATGTTAATTACGTAGCAACATAATACATCAATAAGAAGCATGAAAATAGAAAACAGAGTTAAAACATGAAATTCAAATTCATAACAACAAACACATGAAATTAGGTACAAAAGAAAGGAAGATTAAAATATAAGTAAGAACATATAAATTAGAAGCATAAAATTAAAATTGATAAATCAAAAGGAAAGGAAATTATACCTGACATTGAAATTGCTAGAAGAATTGAAGGAAACAAAATTGTAAAATCTTGAATCAGAAGAAGGAATTACACGAAGAAAGTAATAGGACGAAGGAAATTAGGTCTGAAGCTGAAGATCGACGAAGAGAATCAATGAAAGAAGAAAGAAGCGCGGAAGAAGATGGAAGTCGCAGGAGAGAAGAAAGAAGCGCGGAAGAGAGAGGTAAGAGAGAGAAACTAATTCTAAAATTATGATTTGGGACTGAATATGAAGGTATATATAGGAACATAGAAAAAGACGGAAATACCCCTGGTATAACGCGCTGATCTAAGCCATTGATCCCTATTGATCTAACGGATGAGATTTGGACTCATGGACTCAAATAGTTAGGGTGGACTCATGTGATCCTAATTATATATATATATATATATATATATATATATATATATATATATATAGAACAAGGATCAAATGAGTCCACCCTTTTTCCTTGAGTCCATGAGTCCTTTTTTAGGCCTTTGGATCTTGGAAATCAATGGCTGAGATTAAAACAAGAAAATGGTCATTAACAAGGTGTTTAACCTCACTCTCTCTCATGCTCACTAATTGACAACTAATATCCATCCCTCTAAACCACATCTCACACAATTCATTCATTCAAACTCCATCCCTCTTCTCTCTAAAACTCACTCTTCCTTCTCTCTACAACTCTCTCCTCTCTTCTTTTTAAACTCCCTCACTACCTCTCTTATTTTTCTCCGGCGGCCACCGCCAACTACCACAAAGTTGAAAAAAAAACAAATCTGAAGAACAAAACCCACAAAAAAAAATCTGAAAAAAAAAAAAACCACCATTGCCACCACCCCGACGCCACCACTCCTCTGGCTTCTCTCACGACCCACCCACCACCCTCCTTCCCTGCATCTGCCTCCTCTCATCTCCGGCAGCACGCCGCCGGCCGTCCTCCACCCTTACTCTCCTCTTCGCCCTCCGGCCTTGCCACCTCCTTCACCGCCTTCCTCCTCCTCAGACGCTGCCTTACCACCTCATTTTCTTCTTTTTTTGTTTTTGTTTTTGTTTAGATCTTGGTTTGGCTTCTTTTTCTTTTTTCAAATCTGACAAAAGTGGGGTTGTGTTGTTTAGAGTGGAGGACGGCGGTGGTTTTGGTGGTGGTGGAAGTCGAATGCTTTCCCTTTCTTTCTTTTTTTGCTTTTTTTTTTCAGATCTAAATACTCCACCTTCACTTCTCTCTCTCTGCCGTAGTGTGGGGACCTTACCACCACCGACAACCCGTCCTCCACCTGCTCCAGCCGCACGCCAGTGCTCACCACCCACGCGCCTCGATCACCCGCCGCCGCCAGTCCCCCACCCGACACTACACCCCTTTCTCTTTGTTATTTTCCAGATCTGAATAATGTTTTGGTGTTTTTTGTTGTTGATTGTTGTGTTCGGTGGGTGAGGATAGTGGTGGTTGTTTAATGGTTTTGGATGGTAGTGAATGCGTTTATCGTGTGGTGTGGTGGTGGTGGTCGAATGGTGGTGGTCACATGGTGGTCCGGTCAAGTTTTTTGTGTTTTTTTATTTATGGTGGTGTATTTTAAGATTTATTGTTACATTTGTTTTTCAAATTTCGTGTTATTGTGGTGGTTGTTTATTGTGTTTTCTTATTTTTTTTTAAAAAAATTCTAGATCTGTTTATTGTGTTATTGTTAAAAAAATTTCTAGATCTGTTGTCTATTGAAGTAACACAAATCTTCTATTTAAGTTACATACTTTCTTTATTAAAGTCACATATATTGTTTATAAAAGTAACACAAAATAGCATTAAAAGTTACACCTTTTTTTTGTTTTTGTTCTTACATTTTTGTATAAAAAATGACTTTAAAGTAACACATTTTTTGGATTAATTTTATAAAGTAGATTTTTGAAAAAATAATTGTATTATCTCAATTTTTTTTAATGACAAAAAAGTTGTGGTTATTATTGGTTTTTATTTGGTATTATTGTTGACGGCGACGGAGGTCGCTAATGGACTGGAGTTACACCCTTAAAAGACTAAAGTTACACTCTCAATGGATCAAAGTTACACTCTCAATGGGCCAAAGTTACAGTATTAATGACTATAGTTCAAATCGTGAAAGATTTAATTAACACTATAAATTACTAAAGTTATACTCTCAATATAGTAAAGTTACATTCTGAAAAGGTTAGAATTACACCTTATATTAGTTAATTTTAAATTTTCAAAATAAGATGCCATAAAATTACTTGTTAAAATAAAATAACATTACTAAGGATTAAAGTTACACTTGTAAAAAGTTAAAGTCACACTCTAAAAATACGAAAATGTCATTAACTTGTCTTAAAATGACATAAAATTATTTGTGAAAATAAAATTACATTATTGATTAAAGTTATACTTGTAAAAGGCTAAAATTACACTCTGAAAATACGTAAAATATCAAAAAGTTGTCACAAAATCAATTTTTAGTAGGAAATTACATTATTTTAGATTAAAGTTACACTCGTAAAAGGTTAAAGTTACACTATAAAAATACGTAAAATGTCAAAAACTTGTCTTAAAATCACTTTTTAGTACAAAGTTAGACTATTTTGGATTAAAGTTACACTTGCTAAGGGCTAAAGTTACACTCTAAAAATACGTAAAATGTCAAAAATTTGTCTTAAAATCACTTTTTAGTACAAAGTTAGACTATTTTGGATTAAAGTTACACTTGCTAAGAGCTAAAGTTACACTATAAAAATACGTAAAATGTCAAAAACTTGTCTTAAAATCACTATTTAGTATAAAGTTATACTATTTTGAATTAAAGTTACACTTGTATAGGGTTAAAGTTACACTCTAAAAATACGTAAAATGTCAAAAACTTGTCTTAAAATCACTTTTTAGTATAAAGTTAGACTATTTTGAATTAAAGTTACACATGTATAGGGCTAAAGCTACACTCTAAAAACACGTAAAATGTAAAAAACATGTCTTAAAATCGCTTTTTAGTATAATGTTACATTATTTTGGATTAAAGTTACACTCGTAAAAGGCTAAAGTTACACTAAAAAAATACGTAAAATGTCAAAACCGTGTCTTAAAATCAATTTTTAGTATAAAGTTACACTTTTTTGAATTAAAGTTACACTCGTAAAAGATCAAAGTTACACTTGTAAAACCGTATACTTATAGAAAAACAAAATTTATACTTGAAGACAAAAGTTACACCCTAAAAATGCTAAAATGTCATCAACTTAAGCTAGAGAGAGAAAGAAAATTAATTAGTGTATAAGTAATAGATTAGTGTAATGGTTATTTTTTGCTTTTAATCTCAACCACCCACATTGAAAGATTTAAGGGCTCATAGAAGGACTTAGGGACTCAAAATATATGAGGGACTCATTTGAACCTTTCTCTCTCTCTCTCTCTCTATATATATATATATATAATTGGGCTCCTGTACGAACTGAAAGTTCTATACGAACTTACGAACTAAATAAGGACCAATAGATTTGAGAAAACAAAATAGTAAATTTGTGGTCAAAATATGCCCCCAAGTCTCTGACCACCAAACGTACATCCTATCTCATTCACAGCCCAACTATCTTGTCAAGTATCACTCCCAGCCAACTAACGTCGGCGCCGGAGCTCCGACACATTTTACCATCAACCGTGCATTCGTTTGATGTCGGCTTGTCTACTAGTGTTTCACCGGAATTCCAAGCTTCCTTATTCTCTTCCGCTTTTATCCTTCATCTGAATCCCTCACACACTTCAACCACAAAGTCGCCGGAGTTTCGACACCTACTCGTGTTCTTATCATACCTCGTTGTCGGAGTTCCATCAATGGTAGGAAATCTCAAAGTCAGGACGGCGAAGGGCATGGGGACTTATGAAGATGATGGGTATGGGTTAGGTGTGTTAATAGTGATAGAGTGGTGGTTGTTATAGTTGTGATGATGGTGTGGTGGGGCCAGTCCAGCGACGACAACGACGATGGTGGTGTAGTGTTCGTATATTCGTACGGTTATTAATATGGTTATGTAGTATTATGTATCTGGACATGAAATATGAGACTAGGTACATAAATGACTACTCACAATTTGTTTATACAGGAGTAGTGATATGTGTATAACTATATTTGGGCTGCTACTGGATGAATCTCAGTTCAATATGGGATGCAATAATACAAATGTCCATCAAACAAGACAAAAATCCATTTTATTTTATATTCTTTTAATTGTAACTAAAGAGGGTTAAGAATCTTACTAATACTATTTTAAAATAAATAAGGGTTTTTCTATATGGTAACCCTGTGTTTTTTCAAATTCTACGTGGGACTTTTTAAAGATCACACATGGTAACCCTCAACTCAATTAATACGTATTGCCGTGACCCTTAACTATTTTTCCGTCAATTTGTCCGTTAAGTATGTGACGTGGCCAATTGATTTATGATATTTTCTACAACGTAACCCTCTAACTTTTAAATTCTACAAGATAACCCTACCTTTTTCTAGAAATCACACATGCTCAAAAATATAATTCCTTAATTAATCTTTTTTCTACATTTTTACTCAATTACACCCAAAATTATCAAATCTATCTTTATTATCTTTCAATTAACCGAGTTTTAAAAGAAAATATAGTACGAACTTTGCTTTATATAAAAAAACTCCTAATAAATTTTTTTAAATGTCAAAGTAAAAGTTTTCTATACTGAGCATTGAAATAATCAATCCCAAATTTGGTACATTGGTTTCATTTACTATAAAAACTTTTATTTTCGAAACCTCATTAATACCCCAAAACTAAAAATGTTGCAAACAACTTACACTAACTCATTCCAGTTATTCTACAAAGTGGCGTAAGAAAGTTGTATACAATTGAGGAATGTGGACTCATTTGTAAACATATGATTTAAAGCTTAATAATGAATTTATTTGTTAATCATCGAATCCGATTTTTGGAGAATTGCGATAATGATACCTTAAAGAGATGATGATATTGAGAGTTGACATTTTTTGAAGTAATTGAGTAGAAAACGTGCTAAGAATGGTAAATTGAGGAACTAAGAAATTATTTCTAAAAGTGTTTCTTTCGTAACAAAAAAAAGGATTACCTTGTAAAATTTTATAAAATATAGGGTTACCTTGTAGAAAATCTCATAATTCAATTAGCCACGTCACATACTTAACGGTCAAGTTGACGAAAAAATAGTTGAGGGTCACGCCAATAGGTATTAATAGAGTTAAGGGTTACCATGTGTGATCTTTGAAAAGTAGGGTTACCACGTAGAATTTGAATAAATACAGGGTTACCATATAGAAAAACCCAATAAATAAAGTTAAAACACAAATCATGACATAATTTTATCGATTAAAATAACTTACATAATATCGAGATTGGCGTACTCCTATTTAAGGATACTCAGTCTATTTATATATAAGTTATTTAACTTGTTAGATAGACACTTTTAACTTGCTACTCTGTATTAGATAAATACCTTTAGCTTGTTAGATACACTCTTGTAAGTTGTTAGATGCGTACATTTCGCTTGATATATACGCTCCACTAAGTTGCTAGATAAAGCCTTTAGTTTACCAAAGTTATGAGGTAGGTACCTCTATCTTACTAGATACACTTCTTTAAGTTGCTAAATACATTTCTTTAAGTTGCTAGATACATTTTTTTAGTTTGCCAGATACACTTCATATAAGATACATACCTTTAGTTTGCTAGATAAATTTCTTTAGTTTGTCAGATACAGTCATTTTAAATTATTAGATACATACTTCTAACTTGCTAGATACAATCATTTTAAGTTATTAAATACATAACTCTAACTTGCTAGATACATTTCTTTAGCTTGTTAGATACATATCTCTAGCTAGCTAGATACATTTCTTTAGCTTGTTAGATACATATCTCTAGCTTGCTGGATACACTCCTTTTAAATTATTAAATACATTTCTTTAGCTTGTCAGATACACTTCTTTAAGTGGCTAGATACATTTCTTTAGTTTGTCGGATACATTTCTTTAAGTTATTATATACATACCGCTAGCCTGGTATATATATTTCTTTACTTTGTCGGATACATTTCTTTAAGTTATTATATACATACCGCTAGCCTGGTAGATACATTTCTTTAGTTTACCAGATACACTCCTTTAAGTTATTAGATAAATTTATTTAGCGTGTCAGATAAACTTCTTTAAATTACTAAATACATACGTCTAGCTTGTTTCATGATAAACATGAAACAAGTTTGGGTAGAATGGAGTAATAAGAACTTCATTAAACTCAAGAATTATTAAAATAATTAAGTCTTACTTAAGACGGATATTATCCGTCTTAAGATTAACATGTATCAAGTACTATTATATGATGGTAACAGACACAAAATTTTGACTATTTTCCAGACAATAACTAAGTAGTTTGATATGTATTTCAATCGTATTAAACTAAAAATGAATAACGTCCGTCTTAAACGAAAATTTGCGTGAACAAAGGACCATTCATATTGAAAATAACATACCAATTACCAATAGTCCATTTCTACTTATTGTACTCTCGGATTCATCCAACCTACTCACGTTTTCCAATCACGCTTATTATTCTACTGTCAAAGTGTAAATATTGTGATTCGTAATGCATGATACAAATATGACATTTAATCAATAACTAATTTTCTTAACAATTAAGCAAACAAAGAGTCTATCTATCTAGATACATTTCTTTACGTTATTATATACATACATTCATCTATCTAGATACAGTTTTTTAAATTACTAGATATATAACTTTATTTATCTATATACATTTTTTAAAATTATTAGATACATAACGTTAGCTAGCTAGATACACTTCTTTAAATAACTAGATACATATATTTAGCTAGCTAGATACGTACCTTTAACTAACTATATACACTTCTTTACATTAATAGATACATACCTTTAATTAACTAGATAAATTTAGTTAAATAACTAAATACATACTTTTGGCTAACTAACATTTGGCCAACTACATTTTATACAAAACACATAAATAAGTACCAAAAACAATTCTTCATCAAAAATTCAAAACATAGTCAAACTTAGACAAACTAGAATTAACTCAAACAAAAATTCATAACCAAAACACTTATCATATAATAATAATAAAATCATTCATGTTATGGCTAATAGCACATATAGCCTCCAGCCAAAATGTCAACATCAATTGACACGGCTCAAATTTGCCATCTTCAAAATCCCAGGCATCGAATTAATATAATACGGAGTATATCTTTAAAATCAGAGGCAACCTCTCATGTAATACCTTTCACCTTTTATCAATCAAATCTTTTGTTGTTGTTGCGCTTCCGCGTCAAGTTCTCGGTCGGCGATTTCCTTTATAAAGCCGCCGATCAATTGGCTTGATTCTTCATATTTTGTGATAAATTCATCCATTTCGGCCTCCACAATCTAAACTTTAACTTCAACCTCGGCTTTCTATCTCTTTTCAGTGATCTCACAACAGAGTTTATAAGTCTCACGGCTGGCCTTGAAAGCCGCCGTTTGTCAGTGTACGACTTCCAGTGTTCGTCAATGGCCAGTGATAGGCGTTGGGGTGTTAACTATGAAGATGAGATAGGCGTTGGGGGGCATCGGCTATTAAACTTATCGTCTTCGCCGGAGTGATGAGTCCGGTCACGTACGCCGGTAACCTGGGTTCACCGACATAGGTGAGGCCGATCCTTAGTGGTCGACACCGGATGGTGGTGGAAAGGGAGAGATACAAAGGGGGTGGGTAAGTGGGTTGAGTTTGTTATATCGGGAATTGGAGATCTAATTTGAACCATTAGTATTTTCAATATATGGATGGCAGCATTATTAATTTGGGGAGTTCGTACAGTTCGTACGGAACTTAAGTTCGCACGGGATCTCGCCCCTATATATATATATATATATATATATAGGGTCGGGATCCCCTACGAACTAAAGTACGGTGCGAACCGTACGAACTAGCTAGATACACATATAACTATCCCAGGTACATCTGTTAATACTGCTAGATACATAGTATTAGTAAATTTATCTAGTACTATTTGTAAATGTATCTACCACCAACAACCCTTCCACTGCCTACTACCACCACCACCACGCACCCCTGACCGCCGCCAACACCACCACCACTACCTCCCACCACCACAACCACCGCTATTTAAAGAAGAATGCAAGCCTTTTACAGTCACCACATATCCATAGCCCCACAGCTACATATCAGGTCACTAGCATCGCCGGCGACCACGACGTCGAAATCACCGACCACCCTCATGACGCCGGCGAGGAGCGCGCGGCCACGCCGCAGACTCAATCGCTGAAGCACTTGCACTGATTTCCATTTGTATTACATATGCGATTTTGACTTACATATTAGATCTATGAAAAACAAAGATGAATTTCGAAAAACTAACTGCACTAGATCTAGCAAAAAGAAGCACAATATCTTAAAAATTTATTGCAATGGCGAGTTTAATTGTAAGGAGGATAGAGGAGACAAGTGGCTGCCAGCGGTGCGCATGAATCGGTCCATCTCCGTCGTCGTTGCCGGTCATTCTCTGTCATAGTCGTCGTCGTTGTCGCCGGTAATTCCCGTCATAGTCGACGTCGTCGTCGCTGGTCATTCTCCGTCATAGTCATCGTTGTTTGTGATACATGGCGGCAGCAGTAGCCAGTAGATGAAGACAAGGGATGAGAGAGAATGGGTGATAACTGATAAGTGTTGTTTTTTTTTGTAACTGTTAAGAGGGTTTTTGAGTAAGTTCGTACAGTTCGCATTGAACTTTAGGTTCGCACAGGATCCTAATTCTATATATATATATATAAAGAGAGAGAGTGCAGCAGGAGCTCACCCAAGGGGCATTGATGATCAAGCCACAAACAAAGCAAGCCTGATCCCAAGGACCCCTGAGATGGAAGCTAGAGTTACAAGGTCTAAACAACAAGATATTACAAGCCAAGATCAAGCCAGGGCAAGCCACGCCAATGAGGAAGACAGTCCAAGGCTCATCAATCCATACCAAACCCCAACACAACCCACATTACCCACACAAAACAGAAACAAAGTCATTCAGGCCCAGACAGACCAATCAACAAATCCTGCAGCTAAAAGGTACACCAGGGCATCCCAACCACCCCCACCATGGCCTACCATCAAGCCAACCCTCTAAGCTACAAGTTTGCCCAGGACAAACCATTTTGAAGTCTAGCAAAAACTCATGAAACAGACACCCCAAAGCTAGAGTCCAGTAAGCAGCACAGCAGAGGTAGTACATGTTCAGATGATGTTTTCTTTTGCCTAAGTCAACTTGTCTTCATCTAAGGCAGGTTTATCTACGTCCTCATAAGAGTGGAGAGTCCCAAGGAGCAACAAAACACCCAGAGCAAAGCACAAGACAACAAGAACAACAGAGTTCTATTTCAGGAAAAATACAAAAACTGCTTTATTGCTTTTTTGCATCAGTCTGTTTGTGTCTCTTGTGTCTGTACTAGTTAGTTGTTAAACTCGTCCTCTTGTGAGGTTCTTAATTAGTGTCAGTAGAAGTAGTTTAGATCCTAAGCTGACCCTTGGATGATTTATACATCCAATGGTTCACAAGATATCAACCTCTTTATATAAGGGGGTCTTGTATGTTGTTGTAGGCAGACTTTTATGAATGAATGAATTAAACTTTGAGAAATCCCTCAAATTAATCAAACTTGTGCTAAGAGCTGTAGTTTGAAACAAGCCTGATACATCTCCAAGGTGTTTGATCAGTGCCTTGTATTGTGAGTCAAGTTATATCTGTGCTTTGCTGTGGTTAACTTGCTTGTTGTTGAGGCTAGTCTAGGGTATTTGTGCTTTGCTGTAACACTTGAAAACTGTCTCTAAAACCAGTCTTTGAGTCCTTTCTCTTGTGCCTTGCTGTAGAGGATTGTCTCTAAGTCATATCCCTTGAGTCTTTCAGTTAAACAACTCACCCTCTCTAAAACAACATCCATTTGTTACTTGACATTGTTCTCAGTTTGAGTCAAGCTAATCAAGTTTCCTTAAAACTTGTGAACCTTAGTAGTTTACACTCCAGAGAGAGAGAGAGAGTAAAGATCAATTGAGTCCTCCTATATGTGTGAAGTCCTTGAGTCCTCATCCTATCCATTAGATTTTTGAGATTAAGGGTTGAGATGTGTTGTAAAAAGGACATCCAACATGTGCCAATTTGATGTGACACATTTACCTTTTTCTTCCCCTCTCCTTAGCCACTCATAGCCTCACTTCCCTATACACTATCTCACATATAATTTCTCCCTCCCTCTCTCCTCAAATCAGATTTTAAAACCAAAAAATCTGATTTGTCTCCCAAACTCATTTTCTACTCTCTCATTTCACCATCTTCTTCATTAATTTCGTTACATTATGTGCATTCTCTTAAAGTTTTACAAGTTTTGAAGATAAATTTTCTAAGTAAAATTTTTTATTAGTATAAACTTTCTTACTTGTTATTTTATATGTGTAATTTCTGGATTTTTTTCGTGTGTTTTAAAATTCCCGCGTAAAATATAAGCGGTTTTATAAAAAGCTTATAAAATCTTCATCCGGACTCCGATTAAGGTGAAATAAACGCCTAACTTTATTATTTTTTTGAGCCCGTTGCAATGGTGATATTTTTTTATACCATCGATTTTTCAAATTATACATTACTGCTCATTTGTGCTCGATAACTCGGTTGATTTTTGTTTAAATTACTTGTTTAATTTTTTTTAATCCACAAATTCTTGTTTACAACCGTCGCATATGCGACGAGTTAAGTGTAACCACTTTTTGATAAATAGTGACCATTTATTAATAAACAGTAACCATCTTATATGACTTGAAAATGACATTTATTATCAAGGTAGTCACTATTTAACAAAAAGTGGTCACATTTTGCAAAAAAGTGGCGAATGAGCCCGTCGCATAGGAGAGTTACTATTTTTAATCATATGTACGTTTTAAACATTTTAATTGCAATTTTTTAATGACGATGTATATGATTATGATGAAGATGATGAGAAACATGACCATAAACTACAAGTAGATTTTGTGTAACTTCATTTTAATGATTGTAACTTTAAGTTTTAAACAGTGACAAAAAAAATTGGAGAAGGAGCAGGCGGCATAGAAGGAGAGGAGAAGGGAGGCAACGCGCGTAGGTGTAACAACCCGAAAAGTACCCAATTTCTTTAGTAAAAATATTTTACGAATACTTTTCAGCCTGTTTAAGTTTTAAAGTGGAATTTATTGTTTCCAGTTGAATTTTGAAATTCCGAGTTCGTATTTGGAATTTTTGAGAGATTCCATGAGAATCCCGTTTTTAAGTCAACTTTGACTTTCGTTGACTTTTTCCGACTCGCCTTGTAATTTGAAGACCGAAATTTTATTTAAAAAAATAATTTTTTTAATTTATTTTTATTAAGATTTATTGGGATTTATGAAAATTTAATATAATTATTTTGAATTTATTTGGAATTAAAGAATAACTTTTACAGTTTTAACCCGAACGTCATTTAACTATTCACGAAGTCATTGAATCCCGTAACAAACCCGAAACCGAGTTTTTGGCATGAGTCACACGCCCCATGTCATTCTTTTTCCACTCACTGTGGACTTTTGCATTATTTTGAATTAATTAATAATAATATCTTAGATATTTATAACTTTAATCGATCCGTCTAATGAAATTACGCAAATCGCTCGAAAAAACAGACCGGATTCTTTCTAACAATCAACACGGCTCCCTATCCTTCAAAGGACTAGATATTTTCCTTTCTTGATTACAATAAACATAATAGTTAGAAGATATTGGGTTTATAAATAATATCTATTATATCAATCAATTACCGTAATATAATTATAAAACCCGGAGTCAATTCAGTAACCACCAATTTAAAAAAACCGAGCTCCATTATTTTCTCTATATGGACACGGTCTCACTCACCAAACTTGACCCACAACTACGTTTTCATTTTACAATAACATCACTATTAAGATCTAATTAACACTTTCTTTAATGTTCTTCATCGTTTCTTCGTGTATTTGAGCAAAAATCGTCACAAAACCATTCCATTCTTATTAAAACCGTCCATAACTTAGTAATTCTAGAATCTCCTCTCGATCTCATCTTCACGTACGGTTTATGTTTCAATTCACGACCCAAAGTAGTTTTCAAAAATTTAATTATGGAAAAAATTAAGTTTTAATGTTAATAATGTGTTTCTTGTCATGTTATTATAGGGGAAGATGTTGAAGACGAGTTTGGGGACTCGTATATATAGGGGAAGATTTAGTAGACGGGTTTTTTTTTACTTCTATTTTGGTTTGCTAATTGATTTTTTGCTTAGCTAAGGGTAACAATTCCGATTTACGCGACGAATTGAATGTCAAAAGCTTTGTGTTTTTAGGTTTATTTTTGTTACTTATGAATTTTTCGTTAGTAAAATGATAAGTAGTTGTTATATTATGTTTTATGAATTTATAACAAGTTTAGTGTTCTTGACATATTTGGATGATTTATTAATAATCATGATTTTTGTATGGATGATGGTTGAATTGGTTGTTAAAATGGTTGTTTGTTAATTAAAAACATGTTGGAATTTATTTGGTGTTTGTTGTTGTTGGAACCGTGTAACATGGCTGAAAAACCAGCCCAAACCAGGCCGGTTCAGGCCGGTTCAGGCCGGTTCAGGCCCGGTCCAGGGCGGTCTGGATTGGTCCATGATTGGTCCTTGGAGTTTGTGTCGATACTTGATTTTTTTGTTGTTGTTTTGACGGGTTTTAAATATGTTAAGCATGCGGGAAATTATTAAGAAACGGTTTTATAAATGTCGACCAAAAACTGCCCAAAACAGCCCGTGGGCCAAACCAGGCCCGGTTCATTTCGGCCCAGTCAGGCCGGTCCAGCCCTTGACCCGTGAGATATTTGGACTTGTGACGGTTTTCGGGTTTATCGTTATTATTATATTATGTTTTGTAATATTTAACAAGTGGGAAATGTTAATAAGTAAAATATTTAATTAAAAAGTTTTTCATAAATTATTATTTCTCACATGTTAGAAATTATAATACAAGATTGTAGCTTAATTTGATATCCTTTAAGTCAAACGGGTTTTTCGTATGATTTTAATAATTCACATGATAGGAAGTTTAATAAAATAACATGTAATGAATATGTTGATTTTATGTCTAAGTCTAATTGGTAAAGACTCTGTTTCTAGCCGGTTTGACCAAACGGGTTTGGTCAAACTAAGATCTAGTCAGCCCCGTTTTGACTGATGACCGTCGCGGGACTCGGGTCGGGGATTTGTCTTCAAGTAAGGTTGTACTTAATTAATGATTTAGCCTTAGTAGATATGAGGCGATATGATATTTGAATATGATTTATATGCAATTAGTCACATGATCGGAGGTTTTTCCCGTGACTGTTTGATTGTATGATATGTGTCGTGTTGACTAAGTACCCATAGAGAATTATGAGTATATGGCGTCTTGACCATACTAATTCTAAATGAGTAGCTTGGACCATGACATTGATAGGCCCGTACTATCTTTAACGAGTATATAGTTCACTGCTTGATAGCTGTTGTGTCACGGCCTGGGGGGCTTATCTCCAAGTCGGGGCATGGCATCCTAAGAGTTCCGCTTTGGGAAGGGAGCCAGCTTAAGTACTAGCCATCTCTGCTTAGGGGGTCGCCTAGTAGAGTTTCTCATAGACGGTTATGTCATGGGACGGGGAACGGAATAGCTGTTGTAGCTAGGTCTGATCAGTCTAGGACTAGGATGTTTTCCTACCTTGTGGTATAGCCTCGAGTTACAGATGACTATTGACGGTGCTAAGAACTTATGCCTGTTTGTAGAAGTATTGGTCTTTCATGTTTGATGATTCTATGAATCTTACAAGGTGAGATGCAAGCCGGCTAAGGTTGATAGAGTTTGGATTACCGGTTGTTAACTGATTCACATGATATCTTGTATGATTAGGGTTTGAGTGTATCAGGGCCACGTTTTAAATGTAACCTCTGAGCCAGCATACCAGCTTCCCTACCTCGGATTATAGGTTGTTAACAGATTCACATGATAGCTTTCATATGCTAGGTTATATGTTAGTTATTTGTTTCATAACATGAAAAGCATATCGTATATGTTAAGTTTTGTATTTTCCATATACATCTCTTTTATGTTATTCATGTTTTATTAAATTCGACATTTCGTGGCTGGGAGAACTCGGAGTTACTCCCCACTGACTGTGGCTTCCGTGTTTATATTTAATGCGGTTGGCAGGTTCATGATGCATACTTGGGTACATTGACGATCTAGCGAGCGAAGTATTTACCTTGGACCTATATTCAGTTCTTAGGATTGTATATTATTATACACTCTTTTATTTCCGTATTTATACGGGAGATATGTCTCCCGTTTTGGATATTCCTTATGTATAATATTATTTCCTTTTGTTATGAACCTTTTTATTTATGACACCTTTGTTATGATGAATATATTTAATAGTAGGTTCCGGTTTTAAAATTACCGATTTTCACTAAAGTGAACCTATTAGAAACGTATTCTCATCTTTTATTTATTTAAATTATTTGTTTTAATTTTCCGCAAATTTGAGGGTGTCACAAATAACGATTAAATAAGATTTAATTTAATGATTAATAGTTAACTCATTAAATTAGTTGAGGTTATGCATATACTTTGAGGTAGAGGTGATTAGTTAATTATATTTACAAGGAGTTGTAAAATAAACTAACTAGGCATTGTGTGACCCATTATATATTGATATAATGATAAAATATCACTTAAAAGTTAAGTGTATATTATTTATTAATTTGAGTCATATAATTGTTATATGATCAAATTAACCCTTAATTATACAAGATAATTAAACATATGATTATAAGTATTTGTGGGACAAATACTAAAAATCAAAATGGACCACATGACACTAGTGGATGCCAAAAATTGGTAGTGTATAACATGATGATTGTTGTTTCTTGTATTACACTACAACATGTGATCATGTCATGTTTATGACACATGATCATGGTCTTATTCACTACTACACTCAAAGTAATTGCATGAGATTATTTTAAGCAAAATAAGGGCCACCAAGGGCTCTCTTGGCCGGACCATAGTGTCCTTAAATGGACAATTTTGTTGTTCATTTGACTACTTGTTCATTCTTATTTTGCATGTACATCTCACTAAAATCCTCATCTCTCTAAAAACCTCTCAAACACTAATATTTCCTATTACTAGAGTAGTAATAAAATCTAATATTAGTTCATCTTATCACTTGTGTTTTCTAGTCAAAAACTAAGTGATTAGTTTGGGTTTTCTCTTGGGTGCTTCTTAAAGGAGGTCTTCTAATTTGAAGATTACAAGGAGGATCATCTATTTCTTTCTAGCACAAGAACAACAAGAAAGGTGTTTCTTGTTGTGCCCATATAAACCGAAATTTCCCAATGTAAGGAAATTTCTTCTTACTTTTTATTATGCATTTTAATTTGCATGCATGTTACATAGATCTTTATTAAACACTAAATTAACAAGTAATTTAGTAACTAATTAGAGGAGTCTAATTAGGGTCTATGAACTTTCATGTGGTATCAGAGCTAGCTTGTAGCATGCATGTTGATTTTAAGCATTAAAATCGGGTTATACGATAACTTGAGTAAAAAATCGAAAATTTATGTTAAAAATGGTTTTCACGAAATTTTCTGATTTGCATGCATACCTACTGACCTCAAAATGTTTGTGGTCAAATTTGGTGAATTTACGAATTATTTTGCTATTTATTATGATTTATGGCCTTTAAAACCGAGTTAACATGCGGTTTTATGTTAAAAGTTAACTAAAAATAGTTGCATGTTGAATCTGGCCTCAAATTTTTAATATGTTCTCACATGCATGTTGTACATATTGTATGTAAATTTTCGTGACATTTCGTCATGTATTGCATGGTTATTGATTTTTATTGGATAAAAATCGATTTAAAGGAGTTATTTTGTTCTTAAAATTGAAACGTGACTTTCTGGAGTTGATAATGTTTTTTACATTTTATAATATTATTTATATCATCCTGGTAAAATTTGAAAATTTGTTTCATCATTTTACTATTTTTGGTGGTTTTTATTTGATAAAAACCGATTCTTATAAAGCTATTTGTTCATAAAATCATTTCAAATTTTTTGGGCAAATGTTTTTTGTTCTTGAGGTTCCTGGAAGTGTTCCAGTATGTACAAATATTTTTGTTTCAATTTTAATGATTTTTCATTTTATTTTGGGTTTAATTCATAAAAGTTATGATTAAACCTCTTTAAATAGCAAATGCGATCAATTCAAACTAATTAAATACAAGTGAAATTAGTGGGGACTAATTTTAAGTTCTAAATCAGTTTAGATAATTAGTTTGAGCTTAAATACGATTTAAGTGTTGATTATTGATTTTTAGTAGATAAAATCGATAAAATTCGTAAAACCGAGCTAGAATGAACATGACAAGTGTTGAGGGTGATTTTGGCATGATTTTACAGCATTTTTATTTATGTTGTTGAATGAATGAATGTCATTTATTTATTTTATTGCAAGTTGTACCTAGTATGGCCTAGATTATTTTAATCGGTATTACCCGTAATGTAAGGGAATACCGATTTGGTTGTAATTTATTGCGATTTCGTATCGCCGTTTTGTAATAATTAATAATTTCATTTTATAGATCAAATGTATAATAGGAATTTGCTATGTATTCATTTGTATTTTTGTAATTATTTATTGTGAAGACGGTGATTCCCAAAGTCGGTGTTCCAAAAGACGGTGCCATATTGGAAAGGCGTTCCAAGAAGAGGCAAGGGACCAAGGAGTTGGTTTCCGATTTGTAATCATCTAGTTAATTAGATTAGCTAGGTGGCCATACTAGGATTTAATTTGATTGCTTGCTTTATTTTTCCGCACATGCCAAAATCACCAACATGCATTTTATTTATCGATTGTCAATTCAACGTTATTCAAAATTCACCGACTTAGTTCACTTATAGGGAATTAATAACTAAAATTGGCAAGACCTCTCACATAACTTAAAAAAAAAAGGAATTGAGATTTAGCCTTACCAATTGAAGCACCTATGAACCCCGTGTTCATTAGGACAACCACAACGTGGACCTTTTTACCTCGGGTAAGTAGGGTGATACGATCACACGCCTAAATTGGGTTGGACTCAACAAGATAAGCGTTATCTTGGGACTAGGAGATGGGTTTAGTTGAAATCCGTCAACCGAGAGTTCTAGGAGTAGAATTAGTCAAAAGTTGACTTACCGTCTTTTACATAAAAGTTGCATAACATGTTCTTTTGTCTAAAATGCGGGTCTCGGAATCGCTTATATAATTTCGTGAGGGGTCATTATATGAGTGACTTGTTTAAATTGGTTATACAAGTAAAATTGATTAAAACAATGAATGTTAATATTTCCTAATTTTGTTGTAGTTATTCATAATTCGCAATGGCAAACAATAACAACACCGTTCAACTAGGAAAAGACTCATGGCTAAGGTCCGTTATGGACAAATGCATCTTAAAAGACGATGGAACTAATTTCGTCGAGTGGGAGCAAACGATCAAGAGTGCGGCGTTATCGGATAACGTTTTGCGCTACTTGACCGAGGCACCTCCCAATGAACCCGGCCCAAGAGCCACTAATGCGGCCAAAGCCGCCTATGAGGAATACCTTAAGGTAGCAAACGATGTCAAGATGGTCTTGATTTGGTCGATGTCCTCAAGCCTTAAGCAACAATACATCACCCTTGGAGCATATGAGATATTCTCTAGGGTGACGTTGGCTTTTTCTCAATCACCTGAGATTCGCCAATACAATGCTATGACTCGGCTTTTTGAAGCCAAGTTAGAGAGGGGCCAAAAGGTTGGCCCACATGTGCTTAAGATGGTGGAACATGTTGACACTCTAGATCGTCTAGGGGTCAAAATTCCTAAGAAGCTAGCGGTTGGCCGCATCCTTCACTCACTTCCTCCCAAGTTTGCCCAAGCTAGGGCAAACTATAACATGCATGGCATGGATAAGAGCTTTCACGAGCTCCATGCTCTCCTTACCCAAGTCGAAAGGGATATGGAAGCAAGTGGGAGTGAGCAAAAGGATGTTCTTACAATGAGATTGAAGAACTTGAAGCTAGGGGTTCAAAAGGGGAAGGGAAAAGCCAAGGCCCAATTTAAGAAGCAAGGAAAAGGAAAGGGCAAAGCTATTATGTATAGCAATGCCAAGGCTAAGGGTAAGAAGCACGCCGAAGCCGAATGCTTTTATTGTAAAGGCAAGGGACATTGGAAACGCAATTGTCCCAAGTATTTGAAGGATAAGAAGGACGGATGTGTGACACCGTCAGGTATAATCCTCTCTTCTCTCTATATGATAGATATTAACTATGCTTGCACTTCCACTTGGGTATTTGATACTGGATGTGGTTCTCACCTTTGTAATCACTTGCAGGGGCTGAAGGACGTGCGAGCACTAGCCAAGGGTGATGTGGACCTACGAATGGGGAATGGAGCAAGAGTTGTCGCCGTCTCCATAGGAACTTATGTATTAACCCTAGCTAGTGGTCTTGAGTTGTATTTAAATAATTGTTATTTTGTACCCTCCTTGACTAAGAACATTATCTCCATTTCCGTACTTGACGCGGAGGGTTTCTCTTTTGTAATCAAGAACAATAGTTGTTCATTTTCTTTTAATGATGTGTTTTATGGTAAAGCCATCTCTATTGGAGGTATTTATGTTCTTGATAATGTTAATGAAATTTATCATGTAGAAAGCAAGAAGCTCAAATTAGGTGAACCTAATCAATCATACCTTTGGCATTGTCGTTTAGGTCATATAAACGAACGACGCATAAAGAGACTCGTTTCAACGAAACTTCTCAAACCATTTGATTACGAATCTTATGGTGAATGCGAATCTTGTCTTTTGGGCAAGATGACTCGTGCTCCTTTTACGGGAAAAGGGACACGAGCAAGTGAAGTATTAGGCCTTGTACATACCGATGTATGTGGCCCAATGACTCACCAAGCTAGAGGTGGTTACAAGTACTTCATTACTTTTACCGACGATTTAAGTAGATATGGATACGTCTACTTAATGAGGCATAAGAGTGAAGCCTTTGAAAAGTTCAAAGAGTTTCAACATGAAGTGGAAAACCAATTGAATAAAAAGATAAAAACCTACGATCCGATCGTGGTGGTGAATATCTAAATTATGAATTTGATTCACACCTAAAAGATTGCGGTATAGTATCACAATGGACTCCTCCTGGAACACCTCAATTAAATGGTGTGTCTGAAAGGAGAAACCGAACTTTATTAGATATGGTTCGGTCGATGATGAGTCTTACAGAGCTTCCTGACTCGTTTTGGGGATTTGCCATCTTAACCGCAATATTTTCACTAAATCGTAGCCCGACTAAAGCAGCCAATAAAACTCCATATGAGATATGGAAAGGAAAGGTTCCTTATTTGTCGTTTATGAAAATTTGGGGTTGCGAGGCGTTTGTTCATGAGAAGTCTAATGACAAGCTCGCACCCAGATCCGACAAATGTTATTTTGTAGGATATCCTAAGGAGACTCGTGGATATTACTTCTACAACCGTCATGAGGACAAAGTGTTTGTGTCTCGTGATGCTGTCTTTCTAGAAAGCGATTTCGTTTCTAAAAGGCAGAGTGGGAGAAAATTCGAACTTGACGAAGTTCGAGAGCCACAAACCGAAAATGAAGTGGAGGAAAACGTTCCCTCCTCGTCTGAAATGGTTATTGTCCCTAGAAGGTCAGGTAGAATTAGTTATCAACCTGATCGTTACCTCGGATGTATCGAGGGAGATGGTGATTTATTACTTTTTGAAAGTGATGAACCCACAACCTACAAGTCGGCCGTTTCTAGTCCCGACTCCAAGCATTGGCTAGAGGCCATGCAATCCGAAATGGATTCTATGTACGAAAATCAAGTATGGGACTTGTTAGACTTACCTGAAAAGGTGCGACCTCTTCAGTGCAAGTGGATCTACAAGATCAAGAATGGCATAGATGGACATAATGATATCTACAAAGCTAGATTGGTGGCAAAAGGCTTCACTCAAGTTCATGGTTTACACTATGAGGAAACTTTTGCCCCAGTCGCTATGCTTCGACCCATTAGGATTCTCTTAGCGGTTGCCGCATTTTATAACTATGAAATTTGGCAAATGGATGTCAAAACCGCTTTCTTGAATGGGATTCTAGAAGAGGAAGTGTACATGACACAACCTGAAGGTTTTGAGGATAAATCCAACCCTAAGAAGGTATGCAAACTTAAGAGATCCATTTATGGTCTTAAGCAAGCATCAAGGAGTTGGAATCATCGCTTCGATCATGTAATTAAACAAAACGGATTCACTCGAAGTGTCGAGGAACCATGTTTATACATGAAGTTTAGTGGGAGCAAAGTTACTTTCCTTATCTTGTATGTGGATGACATACTTCTCATTGGGAATGACATACCAATGCTTACTTCTACCAAGGAGTGGCTTGGGAAACATTTCCACATGAAGGATTTGGGAGAGGCACAACGCATTTTGGGTATCCGGATCTATAGAGATAGATCCAAGAGGATACTAGCATTAAGTCAAGAAGCTTATATAGATAAGATTCTTGATCGGTTCAAAATGAAAGACTCTAAGAGAGGCTTTCTTCCAATAGGTCATGGTATCACTCTGAGTAAATCCCAGAGTCCTACCGTCACCGAGGAGATTGAACGCATGAAGTTGATCCCTTATGCTTCAGCAGTTGGGTCAATCATGTATGCTATGATGTGCACTCGCCCTGACGTCGCCTATGCTTTGAGCATGACGAGTCGTTATCAAGCCAATCCAGGTGAGAGTCACTGGATAGCCGTAAAGAACATCCTTAAGTACTTACGAAGGACTAAAGATTCGTTCTTGGTGTTTGGAGGAGAGACTGAGTTGCGTGTAAAGGGTTACACGGACGCTAGTTTCCAAACTGATAGGGATGATTTAAAATCCCAATCCGGCTATGTCTTTATGTTGAATGGAGGAGCCGTTTGCTGGAAGAGCTTCAAGCAAAGCGTGACTGCGGATTCTACAACAGAAGCTGAGTACCTCGCGGCATCAGAGGCTGCAAAGGAAGCTGTGTGGATTCGGCAGTTCTTGGAAGGACTAGGAGTAGTCCCTACTGCCACAGATCCCATCACGATGTATTGTGATAACAGTGGGGCTATCTTTCAAGCAAAGGAGCCCAAGTCTAGTAACAAGTCTAGACATGTACTTAGGAAATACCATGTAATTAGAGATTACGTGGAGAGGAAGGAAATAGATGTATGTAAGGTTGGGACAGACGATAACATCGCTGATCCTCTAACCAAGCCTCTTACAAAGGCTAAACATGACAGTCATGTCGTCTCGATGGGATTAAGACGAGTTCCTGAATTCCTCTAGATTATGTGATATGTAATAATTGAATGTTGTATCAATGTTTACATATATGATAATTGCATTCATTGTTCGAGTTTTATATGAGCTCTTTTATTTAGTATTGACTAAATTTTATTACTTTGTTTTGTCCGAATTGGTTATAAGAAAGGTTGAACTCAATTCAAGTGAACATGATGAACTTAGTAATTGTCCCTAGTCATTTGCATAAGGTGACGTCTCGCAATGACTAGATTGTAAGTCGATCGATGGTTGGTTCAGCACCATGGAGTCATGGAGATGACTGATCGTTTACATAGACAGACTGTAGAGACACTCTGTCGGACAGTGACCATGATAGAGTCCCTTATCAAAATTGTTGAAGCCTGGTCGTGGCGGGGATTTCTATTATATTCCTATGAGTCGATTCTTTAGACTGGCGACCATTTACCTGAGTCGATGTATTTTCCGATTGACTTTGGTTTTTGTCCTAGGTCGTGCCGTGAAAGGAGGCCGATGGGCATATACTGGGTCATGGTGATTTGCATTATACAGTGTAAGTTGGGTCAACAGGAATTGTCCACCCACGTTGGGTATTAACATCTTCGGGCCACTCGAGGAGTAGTGACTGGAAATGCGTGGCCACGCTCGGAAGAGATCTATGGTAGATTTTCCGGTCAGACAGTTACTCTCCAGATCGAGAAAACCACTCAATTTATTTTTCCAATCGCAAGTGCGACCTGAAAGACACCTTGCGATGAGTGGGAGGATGTGACGCTAAAGTGACAAGAGAATTGGTAGCACACAACTTGTCGAGACAAGTGGGAGATATTGTGGGAGTAGGAGTCCTCCGCAATAGTGTGACTACATGCACAACTTGTATCGGACAAGTGGGAGATTGTTGGAGCAAGTGTCCTCCACAATAGTGCATTTATATTATAAATCTCATTTTGGAATATTAGTGGGATGACTAGTATTTTGATACTCCACGTCAGTTGATTAACGTAAATCGATAACGGTCAGCTGACTAGAGTTAGACGTTATTGTCGTATGACGGCGGTAATCAACTGACCCCTTTCGGTCACACCTATAGGATGAGACCCAAACAGAAATCTAATTATTTGTATACGATACATATTAATTAGTACTTTATATATATATTTGATATATGTTTAGTTACGAGAGTTAATTATTGGAAATTGAGTTACGAACTCATTCCGGATAAGTTTATTAGTCAATTATACGATAATTGACTGAATAAATTTTACGTCTTATTTGAATACGATTAAATAAGATTTAATTTAATGATTAATAGTTAACTCATTAAATTAGTTGAGGTTATGCACATACTTTGAGGTAGAGGTGATTAGTTAATTATATTTACAAGGAGTTGTAAAAATAAACTAACTAGGCATTGTGGGACCCATTATATATTGATATAATGATAAAATATCACTTAAAAGTTAAGTGTATATTATTTATTAATTTGAGTCATATAATTGTTATATGATCAAATTAACCCTTAATTATACAAGATAATTAAACATATGATTATAAGTATTTGTGGGACAAATATCAAAAATCAAAATGGACCACATGACACTAGTGGGTGCCGAAATTGGTAGTGTATAACATGATGATTGTTGTTTCTTGTATTACACTACAACATGTGATCATGTCATGTTTATGACACATGATCATGGTCTTATTCACTACTACACTCAAAGTAATTGCATGAGATTATTTTAAGCAAAATAAGAGGCCACTTATGCTCATTTTGGCCGGACCATAGTGTCTTTAAATGGACAAATTTTGTTGTTCATTTGACTACTTGTTCATTCTTATTTTGCATGTACATCTCACTAAAATCCTCATCTCTCTAAAAACCTATCAAACACTAATATTTCCTATTACTAGAGTAGTAATAAAATCTAATATTAGTTCATCTTATCACTTGTGTTTTCTAGTAAAAAACTAAGTGACTAGTTTGGGTTTTCTGTTGGGTGCTTCTTAAAGGAGGTCTTATAATTTGAAGATTACAAGGAGGATCATCTATTTCTTTCTAGCACAAGAACAACAAGAAAGGTGTTTCTTGTTGTGCCTATATAAACCGAAATTTCCCAATGTAAGGAAATTTCTTCTTACTTTTTATTATGCATTTTAATTTGCATGCATGTTACATAGATCTTTATTAAACACTAAATTAACAAGTAATTTAGTAACTAATTAGAGGAGTCTAATTAGGGTCTATGAACTTTCACCTCCTCCAAAGGTATCTGTTGTGAATGCATTACTCTCCATAGGACCAAGCTGTGGCCTGTGTCAGGGAGTGCCACTATTGCCTCCTGACTAGACTTTTCTTCCTCACTCACCACTTCTTCAACCTCAGGTTCATCCCTCTCATACTCAACTAGACCTTCCTTTTCCCAAGTCTCAACCTCCATTATAGTTAAGGTCTTCTTAGAAGGGCAATCCTTCCTGAAATGTCCATAGACCTGACATTGGAAGCACCTAATTCTGTTCTCAGTCAATGAAGTGCTTGGCTTTTGACCCATGATGCCCTTTCCCTTGTCTAAGGTAGGTGGGGGTGCTGTCCTGGGGGTATCCATGGTTCTCAACCCACTATAAGGTCTGGTTTGAAAAGGCCTAACAGGTTTTGGTGTAACAGGCTTAGTCTTCCCTATCTTTTCAATTCTCAGAGATAAGTTGACAACATCATCAAATGACCACAGAGGTTGCATCCTAACCTTGTTAGCAATGTTCTTATCTAGACCCTCTAAGTACCTAGCAATCCTTTGCTCAGGTTTCTCATTTATATCACACTGCAAGGTGAGTTGTTCAAACTCTCTCAGATAAGATTCAACAGGTTTGTCTCCTTGTTTCAACTTAGACAATTTGATAAACAGATCCTGGGTATAATCCTTAGCAACGAACTTGTCTAGCAGTTTCTTTTTCAGTTTGGTCCAAGACTTGATGGGTTCTTTCCGTTCCCTAGCCCTTAACCCTTTCATGGTTTCATACCAAAGGGAAGCATACCCTTTCAGTTTAAGGATGGCTACTTTAAAAGACTTAGAATCATTATATCCTTTGTACTCAAAGATCCTTTCTACTTATCTTAACCATTCTAACAATTCATCAGGATTAAGACTACCAGAAAACTCAGGGATATCTACCTTAAGATGTTTGTCTATGTGCCTGTGGATGGAAGCTCTGCTCCTTGTTGAGTTATCTGAGTCTGGATACTCTTCATCATCAGGTGGCCTTCCTCTGCCTCCTCCTTGGCCTCTTCCACGTCCTCTGCCTCTTCCTCCAGCAAACAACTGGTTGCCTATTACCCGATCCAAGGCTCTGGTTAGGGTGGTTACAATCTCAGCCAGGTCCTCCATCTTTGCTTCTACTCCTGCCAGTCTCTCTTCACCCATTGGGCTATTTTTGTGTTTTTAAATGTAGTTAGGGACAATGAACTCACTAAGATTGTCATCCAAAGCTCTGACAACCAATTTGGAGTGTAAACTACTAAGGTTTACAAGTTTTGATGGATGCTAGACTAGGTTCACTTAAACTGAAAACAACTCAAATAGAAATGGAGGCTGTTTTAGAGAGATTGGTTTATATTGACTAAAGTTCAAGGGATATGACTTAGAGAAACTCCTCTACAGCAATGCACAAGAGAAGGGACTCAAAGACTAGTTTTGAGACAGGTTTAAAGTGTTACAGCCAAGCATAAACACCCTTGACTAGACTCAAACAGTAAGCAAGTTAACCACAGCAAGGCACAGATATAACTTGACTCACAAGACAAGACACTGATCAAACACCTTGAAGATGTATCAGGCTTGGTTCAAACTACAGCTCTTAGCACAAGTTTGATAGATTTGAGGGATTTCTCAAAGTTAATTCATTCATAAAGTCTAACTGAAACAAACATACAAAGACCTCCTTATATAGGGAGGCTGATATCTTGTGAGCCATTGGATGTAAAGATCATCCAAAGGCTAACTTAGGGTGAAAAGTACTACTACTGACACTAATTAAGAGCCTCACAATAGGACGAGTTCAACAACTATAAAGTACAGACACAAGACACAAAAAAAAGACTGAACAAAAAGCAAATGAAGCAGTTTTGGAGTTTTCCTGAAATGGAAATCTGTTGTTCTTGTTGTCTTGCTACTTTGCCTGGATGTTTTGCTCCTCCTTGGGACTCTCTAATCTTATTAGGACTTAGATAAAACCTGCCTTGGACGAGGACAAGTTGACTTAAACAAAAGGAAGCCACAATCTGACCTTGTACCTTCTCTGCCTTAATGTTCACTGGACTCTAGCTTGGGGTGTCTGTTTCATGAGTTTTTGCTAGACTTCAAAAGGGGTTATCCTGGACAAACTTGTAGTTTAGTGGGTTGGCTTGATGGTAGGCCATGGTGGGGGTGGTTGGGATGCCCTGGTGTACCTCCTAGGTGCAGGGTTTGTTGATTGGTCTGCCTGGTCCTGAATGGCTTTGTTCCTGTCTTGTGTAGGTGATGTGGGTTGTGTTGGGGCTTGGAATGGGTTGCTGAGCCCTGGACTATCTTCCTCACTGGTGTGGCTTGGTCTGGCTTGATCTTGGCTTGTCATAGCTTGTTGTTTGGACCTTGTAACTTGAGCTTCCATCTGAGGGGTCCTTGGGGTCAGGCTTGTCTTGTTTGTGGCTTGATCATCAAGGCCCCTTGGGTGAGCTCCTGCTGCACCATTACAATAATGGCACTTTTCCTCGGTTGAGACACCTTTCTTAGGTTTGGGTGAGCTTTTCTCAATAGCTTTTTCCCTTTCCTTTGAAGGTGAAGGGCTTCTTCCCTTTCCTTTACTACCACCATTCTTGAACTTCCCCTTACTCTTATTATTGATATGAAGTACATCCTTGGAGGTGCTAACATTTAGCTCTATGTCTCTCTCAGCTTGCACAAGCATCTTGTGCAATTCATGAAGAGAGGTTTTCAAGTATTGCATATTGTAGTTTACCCTAAACTGCACATAAGCCTTGATATTCCCCAAGGAATGAAGTACTCGATCAATAATTAGTTGGGGAATGTCAACCCTTTTCATTTCGAGTGTCTCGACATTGTCAATCAATTTGAGTACATGAGGGCTAACTTTTGGCCCTCTTATAGGTTCATGTCGAAAAATGTGGAAGCCGTCTCATATTGTATGATCCTAGGAGCTTGTGAAAAACATGGTCACAAGCTAGGCATAGATCTCACAGGCCGTGCTCATCTTATGGCACTCCTTTGGAGATCGGCCTCCAACGAGAAGATCAAAACGTTTTTTATCGCGGCGGATTCTTTGTGGCTAGCCTCATAGGCTCGCCTTGCGTAGCGGTTGACCTTTCATTAGGTGCGGTGGGAGAGGCCTTGGCAAGGTAACGAAACCTGTCGTCACCCGCCGCGGCCAAGAGGAGTTGTATATCCCAATTGGTAAAATTAGCGCCATTCTTTTCTAACTTGCATCGATTCATGAAGGATCGAAGCCATGAGACATTCGTTAGAATTGGAGCATAGGTGGTGGTGGATGAATTAGCATTTGCCATTGCGAATAAAGAATATTAACTACAAATTTTTAGATATAAAGGAAATGTTAAAATTTATCGAATTAAATACTTGTAAACATTTTAAACAAGTTTTAACATTTAAATAGTGACCTGTACCCAACTATTATAAATGATTCCGAGATCCAAATTCATATCAACTTGGGCACGGTAAGCCGATTCATCCCTTATTAACATAATTCGGTGGGTTAACTCTTTAATCGATTCTACATTAGAACTCTCGGTCGATAATATTACTTTAATATTTATCTTAAGCCCGGAACACATGCGGCTACGGTCGCGAATACTTCTGTTGAGCTCAATCCAAATTTTGAAATAATAACATTTATTACCCCACTTACCCAACGTAACAAGTTTAGCACCCCGGTGAGCCGAGCCTACTTCCTTGCGAAATTAGGATTCATGGGTTCTACATTTGGTAAGGCTTGATCTCAATTATTTATTATGAGAGGTCATGTCAATTTATTATCCATCTCATTTAAGTGAACTAAATCGGTGAATTTAACGATAATTTTAATGGATACGGTCGAATACTCGATGAAATATGCATGTCATGTTATGGCGATTTGGCAATGCATGCAAACATGATAAATAAAAATGCAAGCATAAAAATAAAACTCCTAGTATGACCATTCCTAGAATAGAAAATCATATATTCTATTACAAATTCGGAAACCAACTCCTTTGGTCCCTTGAACTTCATAAGCACGCCTCCCAAGATCACCGTCTCTCTCGGAACTCCTTTCCGAATGGCACCGTCTTTGGGAAACTCCGGTATTACAAATAATTACAAATTATATAAAAAAATTACAATAATTTCGTGTTATACATTTGTAAAATAAAATAATACAATAAAAGTGATACGAGATCACATTAAATTACAACCAAATCAATATTCCCTTACATTTCGGGCAATATCGATTAAATCTAAGGCCATACTAAGATAAAATTATATAATTCCAAATTACATAAACCATAATATGACATTCATAAATAAAAATGCAGCATTATAATATGTATAAAACATGCTCATGTTAAATGCCAAATTGCTCTAAATTACGGTTTATATCGTATATAACCCGGTTTTATGGAAATCCGTGATAATAACTTCTTAATATCACAAAACAATACTTAAATCATATTTAAGTCCAAGTTAATTATCCCAACTCATTTAGGCCTCAAAAATTAGTCATTACTCAATTTTTGACAATAATTAGACTTGTTGTTATATAATTGCTCATAAGTAGACTTTTAAAATCATATTTTAATCAAATAAAATCAAATTTAATTACAATAATTTTGAATTTTGAATTTTAAATTCTTGAACATTCTAGAACATTTCCATGACACTCATAATGTCAAAAATCATGGTTAAAAATTTCGAATCGGTTTTTGAGAAAAATGGTTGCCCTTTATCGGTTTTATCAAATAAAATACATAAAGCATGCAAAAATTAATCATATTAAATTTTCAACTTTAGATCTGAAATGTCGGACATTTATGCAACCATGAACAATTTTCTCTTGACATGAAATTTGTTTTAGCTATATGTGCTAAATTAGTCACTATTTATGCCATTTTTACATTAAAAATTCATAAATCATTCTAGACAAATCACATTAGTCTCAAAGTTTCCAAAATAACATTAAAATATGCATGTGACAACATACTAAAATTTCATAGTCAGATTCAAAGCGGAAGTATTTTTAACCATTTGACCTTTATTTATTTCATTTTATCATATAAAAATCATAAATAATACGAAATAAGTCCACTGCACGCGACATTTAACATACAGTAATTAAAATATATTTTTGATGTTGTGTAAAAATGTCAAGGTCAGAAGATAAGTCTAACTATTTTTAGCATTTTAAACATCAGTTTACTCATTAAAATGTAATAAAAACACTAAAAATCACATTTGAGCAATATAAATTTCCATAAATCATCAAAATGACCTAAAATCATATTAGGACCATAATATATTGACATGCAAATAACTTTGTGATTTTATCTTATAAAACACAAATTACTAGTTTTCTTTAAGTTACAATAGCTCGAAAAAACTAAAAATCGATTATGCATGCAACAACCAAAGCTTTGATACCACTTGTAAGTTTCTTAAACTCAATATTAGACATTTCTAATATCATTTTACAAATATTTTACTCTTAAAATATTTAGATCTTATGCATGCATAACAAAAAAAACAAATAAGGAAGAAAAGATTGTTCCTTACATTGGTTTAAAAGAATTTTGGGCACAAAATAGGACTCCTTCCTACTTTATTCTTGAGCTAATAATATTAGGGATGAATCTCCAAGTCCTTAGTATAAGAACTCTCCTTTTGTTGCACCAAGACAATACCCAAAACAATACAAAATACTACACTAGTATATATTGTAGTAGCCCTTAATAATATATCAAATACCTCTTATTACTACACTAGTAATATTATGTATGAATTAGAACTCAAGTTTATAAAACTTCTCAAGATTTCTTAGTGAGAGATGTATTTTATGAGAGATAAGCATATTTTCTTATGTGAGAAATTTATCAATTAAAATAAGAGGAACAAGTCCTCTTAAAGAGGCAAGAGGACCGGCCACTCTACAAGCATGGGTAAGGGTGAGCTTTTGCTTTTGTTCTTAACAAAGCACTAGGTATGCAAGGCTAAACCTTTAGGTCATGATGATGTTTCTATTTAACAATTGAATAAAAACACCCACTAACACACAAATTCACAATATTTTCGGCCCCCTTTAATAATAAGGTGTTCATTTTAACTTTGTCAAATGTCAATTGTCATACAATGTGTCACATGTGACATGTAACATGTAATCTTTGCTTATAAATGTACATTTAACTAATTTAAATGCAATTTCATAACAAATAAATTAGACTTAACATTTTAAGTCACATTTTATAATTACATGTAAATAAAATGGGTAATCTCATATTTGGTTAATA